>JABCPV010000070.1:0-169165 GCA_016584345.1 Suillus ampliporus | reverse complement strand
CCCATATGGTGCCAAGTATCCAAGTTCATGGTACCCATATGTATGCCATTCCCCTCATCAGGTGATATTACACTGATAGGTGCGGAGAGAATGAGCTCCTCTGGATTTGTCAATGAGCCTATTGTTCATCCATAATTAAGCTTACCCCCTGAAGTGTGCCCTATGAATATACCGGTGACCACTGCACAGGCGATATTGACAGCCAGGAAGACGACAATGAGAAGTATCAGGACCTTTCTGGATCGCTGATACATGGCATGTAACCGAGTGATGATGATGACTTGCATGATGTTTTAGTCAAGTCAATATTTATTGCAGCTGTGTAGCTCACCGCCTAGCATCGCATTTACGATAACACTCACCCAATCTTGTGCAAGAAATATTATGTAGCCTGAGAAATGCAGTGAGTGATCAAGCTCGGAGGACCTCACACTCGAAACAAACTTACACCTGAGGACATTATATTGAACCAACACGCTAGTCAAGAATCTCACTCACCCCTGCATGGGAGTAAAGTCAATTGGATGGAAATGGCGGGAATCGGCGCAGAATACTCACTGCATCGGTCACCGGGATTGTCGGGACATCTGCTGCATACCGCTGGTCAGAAGAAACAGACACAGTGAATGTCAGGAGACATACTCAGAATGTTGAGGCTGATTGTTAGAGATGGCTCATTAGCACAACACCAATTGCTTGCACTTCCAAACATACACGCCATATATTATTCCAAGATAGCGCACCTATGATATTTTCAAGTCAGTACAACTTACTGACCCGCTTATAACACGAGCTACATACACTCAGATAAAGAACGGTCATCAGGGACCAGCGTTGCCTCTGTCGTGAATTAACTATTTTTCACGTTGTTCTTATGACGTGGGACTCTGCTCACCCAGATCAGTTCCACCTATAAAACCATTCTTAGCAAGATGACGATGTGGTGATGGCATCAACATACCTCTTGTCCGAATGTTAAAACTGGGAATATCATAAGGAAATCAGCGACTCATTGATACTGTCTTGCTTACCCCAGTCGTAGATCAACCCAGCAAAGGAGACAACTGTGACACCGCAGCCAAGGTTAGATCGACACGTCACGGTCATCATCCGACAGGCACCACGAACCTACAAAATAGCTGGCAAAATGAGCCGCGTTGATAAATGGCCACCAACTGGGATCATTCGAGACTAGGGTCATACTGTTAAAGGATGGATGTGAGCGAGCGGCGAACGTGGTGGACGTATGATGAGGGCATTTATGGTAGATATACCATCATGCGGCGTCTTTGTAGGTCCCAAATGAGCATGCATCGGGATGACACTTCTTCCTAGTGTTAGTGTTGCTGTTGAAGTGAAGTGACTTCGAAGTAACTTCGCTTCGCTTCGAAAACATGAGACTTCAGTTAACTTCGTTGTACCGAAGTTGGTCGAAGTGACACTTCGTTCACTTCGAGAGGTGAATCGAAGTTATCGCATAAATTAATCATCTTCGCGGCCAAGAGGTGCGAAATAAGAATTCCGGATATGTAGCGTACCATTATATAAGCTTTTAAACCTTAATATACAGCCACCTGAAGTTACCCACAGACCGATCTGAGTTCCTCGATAGCGGCGTAAGAAGTTAATAGAATCGTTTGCCGAAGACTGGAAGGGGGGGGGTTTTAACTACTGTAGAACACATTTAGATAGTCCTTTAAATAAATATGGGCGTGGAAGCACGCTGCCCACCAAACGAGTGTTTTTTTGATGTCATGTGCGAAAACATGTGACTTTGATATTAACTCGCGTCCGATATCAATGATGCGTGTCTTATTACAATTCTTATGACCTCTCTGTTCCGTCGGCCCATCACCAACTTTCATTTGCAAAGACACGCTTGAATTCATTATGTATTCTAACACTCATCCATCGCATGCAGGCCGGTTCCCATTAGTTTATGACACTTCAGCACCCAGCATCAGTAACGACTCATATGAAACTTCGCAACACGGATCAGATCGCACGTCTCAAAGTTCTATTTCTAATTCATCTGGACATTCTCGCAGTCCTACTCTAGATTTCCAGGTACAACTACAGCCTGAAGACTCAGAAGGCTATAATTCAGCATCTTATACCTCGCCTGATACACTATCCGATCGATGGGATTCTGATCAGTGTGATTCCCAAGAGTCAGAACCCCCACATATACCATCAATCGACCTACCCACTGACTTCGACATCAACACAGCACTCAAATTAAATACAGCCGAGGTGCTGTATGATGTATACAGGGCAGGTGGCCTCGAGGCTGATGGCACCGGTCTGAGATGGACCCTTCATTGTCCTGACTGCAAGCAATTGTGCCAGACAAGCATACCCTCAGGCCTTATACTCTGGAACGAAGGCCAATTCAGTTCCTTGGCCAGCCATCGAGGCAGTAAGCGATGTGTGCAGGCTGCAACCAAACGATGGAACGAACAGTCTCGTACTGATGACATTCGATCATTATCACGTTCTCATACCCTTATCACCGCATTCTTGCCTTCCCAGTCCCTCGTTTCATCCGATCACAGGTATGTCTTTGATTTCATTTCGGCTCTGATCCATTTACATCATGCTTACTGCTACTCGATCATTTTTAAGCTGTCCTTCTCCCTCCCCTCCCTCCGACAACTGTCCTGGAATCGTGGTTGTCTGGCCAGACGACCTATGACCTTTCCTGATGCTTTTCCCCTGGGGTCGGTATCACAGCGGACCAGACACTTTACCTTACACCATCGACATCACGCAGCCGAGCGCTCCATGTGCTCGTTCAAAGTATTGCACCCATACACGTTTCCAGGGCTCAGCATGCGATGAGTGTACTGACATGCACAGACACATTCTGCACCTTTCTGAAATCGCCCGGGATCCCAAACACCACACGAATTACAAGTATCTCGGCCTTGGGCACTTGCAAGATATCACGAAGACGTATGCCGAACAAATCAAGATGTTAAAATTGCAGGTACGTGTACATAGCTTCTGACAAGTATTTAAACTGACACGGAATAGGAACTCAATCATTCTCGCAAATATATGCACTCCCTCACCCAACTAGACGATTACAACCGCCTCCTTATGGCCATATCTGAAAAAGATATCCCCCGGATCCACCAAATCATCGACATCGCTCTACGTCATGGTTCCAGCGTGTGGGAGATCGTAAACAAGCTTGAGGATGCTCTTGAGGGTGCATACTCCCCTCGAGGTTATGATGCTAATGACCTCAACATCGCAACTCTTATTTTCAGGCTTGGTGGGTGGCAGCTCCTGTTCTCGATGAATCAAGTACTTGGTGTCCCATCTCTCCATACCCTCTGCTCCAAATCGACCTTCACCTCAATCGTGCCAACCATCGGTCCTATATGAGACGAGCAGTTTGACCAGAATATTCGGAACGTCGTCCTTACCACATGCACGCACTCGTCACTCGATTCATTGCGGGGTGTCAGTCTGATGATTGACGAAATTGCCCTGGAGGAGATGGCAGTTCACTTTAGTAAGTATAACAAGGTGGGGGGACTTTGCTGGAAGCATTCCCATACCGTCGAACCTGTCCTCCGCACATACAATTCCGCCGTGCACATTGCACAAAAGATTCACGCCGGCGAACTTCACCTCGGGAAGGAACTTACAGTGATCGGTGCCTCTTGCTTTGGCGAAGACGAGATCTATCCCATTCTAGCAGCACCTACATGCAAGAACGAAGATGCTTCTGACATGGAACATATACTCGCTCGTGCCATTGGTAGCTGGAACAGGACTGGCGTGTCTAAGTCCGTCAGCCCTATCTGGTCATTAGCGACAGATGGTGACGTGACTAGGTGTGCTGCTGGTCACAAATTATTCGTCAAGTTTCCGCTACCTCCTGAATCACCTTTGTATGGCACGCTCGTCAACTTGCAAGGACTCAATTTATTCACCGGCGAAGGGGAGATCATGCTAGATTTTGACTTTAAGCATGTTTTCAAATGTGAGTGTTTCCTTCCGTTGTGAATGTCACAACGACTAACATTTATTTAATTAATCTAGGCATTTGTACGCTTATTCGGGCACCTGGGGGAATAGTCCTGAACAACGGGCGCATCATCAACTCTATGATGCTCGCGCATTACCTTGTCTGGCTGCCCGCTTATGACGAAGCAGCAGTAACAAAACTCCTTCACCCTGACGACCCCCAAGACGTCCCTCATGCCATCGAACTAATGCTTGCTATCATCAAGTTCTCACAATCTCAGTGCCATGTCTTGAACAACTCGTTTTCCCTCGAAGTCGACACTTGTGCCGACCTTATTTCAATATCTCTCCTCAGCGCGCTACTCGAATCAATTCTTACTCCCTTTATCAACGTATCTCTCTCTGTCCGAGCAATTCCAATACCTCAGTCATTATGCGCACCTGGCTTATGTGTTTTTTCATGCTCATCGGCGCTCATTCATGTCCTATCAGCTTTATTACGACACTCAAACTGTGGTGAAGAATGCTTGCTTCTCTCTAGCCAAGCAACAGTCACTGGACCCGCGCGCTCGCTTTTACCTTGGGGATGTTGGAGACGACCCCCTCGAGATCTTATTCGGTCGTACACATATGATTGGGGGGCACAACTCCACATGCTCTTATACTCAGGCAATTGATTGACTCGGTGCTGCAAAGGATATCGATGGCATTTTTAAATGTCATCCCGAGCTCGATCCGGGTCATCGGCGCCTCAAACTTACATGCCACGAGGGAGTTGATCATATCAATCGTGAGATTTGGAAGGGTGATATTGCTGCAAACAGATGTGATCTCCCACTGGCATGGCGCAATGGTCGCGATTCGGCACTCTCCATTCTCATCACATCACAGCTTGATCCGGTTCATTATTCTTTCGCCGATCAATTCGATAATCCTCACGTCGACATGCTGCATCCATTCAGACAGAACAAATACTTCGGCATCACAATGGAGGAGGAGATTGAAGACCCTAGCAATGTACCAGAACTTCCACCACCCGTCGCGAGCTCACCACCCTCACAATGCTTGGAGACCATCTTGTCAAATGAGAATGGCGATATGCTTCAGCTAGACGAGTCCAATGGACGTGAGGAAGAAGACGAGATCATGCTGACATTTCAAGAGGTGCTAATCAACAAGTCTCCTGCTGATGCTCCTTCCAACAGTGAACCCCCTCCTGCAGATGCGCTTTCCCCATCATTGCTGCATGGACCTGGGATACGCCCAGACGACTACGTGTTATACGATGGACGCTGGATCCACAAGCAGACTATATGTCGACTTGTCATCAACAAAGACTTCATTTCAAAGTCTCTCAATCGGCTTGAGCGTGTCCAGGAAGGCTATATGAAGGTGAACAAACAAATTGACATGTCCGCAGGACATATCACCGACAGGAATTTATTCCTTGTCGGTGATATTTTTGTCACCATCCTTCGCTCCGGTCACAACCTCTCGATTGGCATCCTTCATTCTACATCAGCAAGCCTTAATGGTGTATCTTGCGCGTCACTCAACGTAACTATCATGACATCTTTGCGCTCTACTGCGAAAATCACTGGACAGCTCCTCAGTCTCATTCCAACCGACACTTCACTTGATGCCACTCAGATGTTTTTGTGGGATGGGGGATACGTCACTGCTCGATCAGTCATCCAAGGAACATCTGACTCTACGGCGCGTGTCATTGTTGTCACTGTTCCGGGTCCTCTTGTGGAACCTGTGAATCCTGAACCGACCTTCCTTCGCCTATGTGAAGACATCAACAGCAATGTGTTTTCTCAAGTCAATGGTGGGCAGAGCACGTGGCAGATCCCTCAAGATGCCATGCAAGCTGCCTGCGATCTCATCTGGGAGAAAACCACTCAAATGAAGCTTTCACTCAGGTCTATCGCGTCGGTCACACCATTGGATACGAAGTCTTTCCCTTATAAGTTCTCTGACGGTAAGTCTTACTTGCTTTGATGTTGCACATTGTAACTGATGATTCTCTAATGTCTTAGGGACTGTCGCAGTGTTCTCAGCTGAGGCAAACAGCCTGTTAATAGCATCCGAAGGAGAGCGTGTCGCAATGTGTCCGCTGTGCGAAGCTAGGGTACCGGACATGCGCTGTCATGTGGGTCAACACGTCCTTCGCGCTTTGTGCAACACGCCCGAGGTCATTGATATGAAGGAACAGGTACGTATTTTTAATAGTTTTTTTTACTATGCTAATTATTCCTAATACTAGGTCAGAGAAACTTATCCGTGCGGGTTCTGCGGCTGTTCAGAACGGCTAGAGTGTGCCATCACTATCACAGTCACTCCGAACAGTGCACCTACCTGGGAGACCAAGTGTACATACCAGCACGTCTTCAAATACGGAGCCGCCGACAACGGATCAAAGAACAAGCCTTGCCGAAACCTCCCCCTCAAGTGCACCCTATGCCATCCAGTACTCCCCCCAGAGCCTGGGAGATCTTCGCAAAAGGCGCCTGTTCTCGCTGTTGACGCTATCTGGCGCTACAACATGCTTGAGCATGTTATGACAGTGCACGATGAATACTCAGTTCTTGGTCACAGATCAGAGGGTGTCGAGCTGCCTGCGAGCGTCCGGAATGATATGATGCTGACAGACCTTGAACAGAGTACTGCGTGCATCCCGAAGGAGCACTGGATCACCCCACCAAGTGTTTCATCTGGGTTGGACAAGGAGAATGTCCCCACATCAAGTTCCCATCCTCTCAAACGCTCTGTGACTGCTTCTACTAGCTACAAGCCTGCCAAATGCTCTCGCACCGCTCATACTTTACTTCAGCAGCCTACCGCCTTACTTGCTTGATGTTCTCTTCATTTGCATTCGTTTTCTATCGCTATCGCATGTGCTCTCTCGTATTGCTTACTATGACTCCATCATTTCAGGAAAATGCTTCTACTGTAGGAATCAACTCAATTCGACACCCCCATGTGACTGTGACACTCCAGGTCGATTCGACATTCCAACACTCAGGCCTGTGACGTGTGACATGCTGAAAATTTTCGACATCTCAGATTACAACACTGCTAAGTATGACCCAGTGTTAAGACTGACAATCTAAAAGCAACCTTTAGATCTTGCTGGGGCATGGCGGTGTACCAGAGTTGCATAGCACAAATCTGGGGTCGCCACAGAAGCAAAATTTGATGTTTGTTGTGACGTCAAATGGTTTCGACACAAGCTGATGTTACGTGTGACAACTACCTAATTTCGACACCGACACCACCAACTGTGACGCGTGACCGTCGAATTGAGTTGATTCCTACAGTATTCGTTCGTACGTAGTCTACAACATGCGTTCTAAGCTACAGTAGTTCTCGTTGTCGTGTACTCGCGCTGTTCCCTTGCAATCAACCGTCGTTTTTGCCTTGTCCTTGACCTTTGCCCGGATCAAAGTGATCGAAAATACTTACCATACATGGATATATTGGCGTTACTGTCACTGTGACAGGGGGGTGGGGGGGGCCTGGGAAGTTGCGACAGGTGTATGTCGTATATTGCAAATTTGCACACCTCTTGTTCGCGGCAACACTATTTGTGAAGGTGACGTCGGAGTTAGGACTTTAGACTTGTAGTTATTATGATTAATCTATGCGATAACTTCGATTCACCTCTCGAAGTGAACGAAGTGTCACTTCGACCAACTTCGGTACAACGAAGTTAACTGAAGTCTCACGTTTTCGAAGCGAAGCGAAGTTACTTCGAAGTCACTTCACTTCGACGGCAACACTATTCACAAATTGTCTGTCTTTCATTTCGATCCTATGTATTGATTCCTTGCCAATCCTGTGCATCCGGGTAACTTTGGGGGTTTTCTCCACCTGCTCTCCCTCGCCACTAGTGTCAGACATCCCTTGGTACATCGAATTATCACATACGTCACTGCGACCCATTTTCCGTGAGCCACTCCCCATGGTGTTCAACTACCTGCGTAGAAACGACTCATGCCTCGGGCCTCGGACTTCCTCTATGGCGTTCTCTTTAGACTTCGATCTCTCTCTCTCTCTCTCTCTCTCTCTCTCTCTCTCTCTCTTCTTGAGTTCATCAACATCGCATCTTGCATTTTTGTCGTCTCCATTGCCTTGTATTGTCTACTTCGCATTGCCTCTCGACCTTCCACAGTTTTCTGTTCGCTTTCCAACTATGTGTCCAAGGCTTGTACTCTTGTCCTTTACCAGTCTGGCAACCGCCTTCTGCCTCATGGTTCATCCTTTATTATCCTTCTAAGCCTCCATGTATTACCTCAGGATGTCCATGATGGGATGCTCAATGCCTGCATCTTCTTCCACCATGCTCTTGTTGGCTCGCTAATATCTCTTACCTTAAATTGACGCCGGCTAAGGACTTCGCCCGCTCTGCTTGAATTGACCTGATGTCGTGCAACACTCCCCTCTAGCTCGATCATGGTGTCGTCCCTGGCGCCAGTCCCTGACTCTTCAATTTTTCTGTTGTTGGGGTTGATTCTGATTCGAATTCATAGGGCGAGCAAGACTTTCGACCGCAGCCATTGCTGATGGTTGGCAAGCTTCTTGTGTTTTTGATCACTTTGCCCGCTATGAGCTCATGCTATCCACTTACCCCAGACATTGATTTACGTCGAGTGAATCCTCCGAGTCCTACACGCAAATTCATTTTCCGCAGGAGGCCTGCCTGTTACAGTGTGCTTCTCAAGGCTCAGCACTTTTTTGCTACTGCTACGATAACTCACCACTGGTGTTATGCTTCGTGATCTTCGCTCAATGCTTCTGTATTTGGGTATTTTAACAGTAGAACATTGACATGTCGTAGGTAATCGCGATGCAATTGCTGCGAACTGCTCGCACATCGCTCCTTTATTCAACTATAGAACTGCTTCTGGTTTCCCAACCTCATGTGCAACTAGTTCGCATCTTTGCTTGCTTTGGTCCCAGCTCCTCACTCTGTATATCATCGCTTGTTATTTGACGTGACTAGGTGGTTGTGTCTTCTTCTGTTTGGGTGGACATACCTCGTCTCTCGCCCCTCATGTCTCCACCTTGCCTGCAGCTCTGGGCTGGGGTTCTATTCCCCTTGACACGCATCGACCACTGACCAGATCTGCAGGCAGCATATTTGTCCGTTGTTCCAATCAAGTGGGGCGTAGATCTCACGGATGCACTTGAGGGATCTCAAGCTTTGACATGCAGCATAGTAGTTCGGACAGTGTTCTGCCTAAGCAAACTCATGTGAGTACCCGACTCAGGGGCCGGCGTGAAGTTCAAGTTTGAACACAACCACGGTCTCACTTTTGTACTGTACCTTGTATCTGTTACAGGTTTCCTCTTTACTTGCGGGTCGCCATTGTGTTCACAAGGTTGAAAAAATTAAGCCACATCAGGACCCTCCGCTACCACTCAACGGTGATATAAAAAGCTATTCACTTTTGCCCCTTGTACTCATCTCTGTAGTCTCTCTTTACTCGCAGCTAGCCTTGAGTAGCAATGCAGTTGAAAATGTAGAGTCCGTGGGCATGCTGCTCATCTCCTCGTCTTCCCACACAATATCTCGTATGTGAGCGTCTTGTCCCTGGCCCGCGTATACCATATCACTTCGGTCACTTAATACTCATCATCCCGGGAACATACAGCCGCTGTCAACACACACAAGTCAACAATGGTCATGCGTAGTTCGACTTGATATAAATATGTGCACCTCCCACTCTTCCTCGAACGTTAACTGAGATCTTAACTATAGTCTTATTAGGTCGCTATGAGGCTTCTCGCAAGCCTCAAGTCCACCTTCCTCTTAGCTGCGGTGGCTTGCGTTGTTTCCACCTCTGCCTATCCCGATGATGACGTTAGTGGTCTTTACGCTTTGGTGAAGAGGCGCATGCCCAATCACTCTAATGCGTTCACATTTAATCTGTCGACAATCGCCAGTTCAGACCTGGACACGTTCACAATACGTGATGCTTCGTACGATGAAGGAGATGCAGAGATTTACATCGAGTGCACAACCCTAAGTGCTTGTGCAAGAGGATTATATACGTACGTCAAATCTCAGCTATTGAAGCAATGCGGCCTCTCTGAGGCTCTCTCAACCTGTCGTGTTGACGAATCAGCTATGTCACGGAATTTGGTGGTGTGGATATCTGGTGGACAGGGTCGCGACTTGATCAGCTCCCTCACAAGCTTCCCACCGTCAACAAGCCGGTAACCAGAAGCTCTATTGTGCCATACCGTTACTTCTTCAACACGGTCACGTTTGACTACACAGCCGCATTCTACACATTCGACGATTGGTCTTTACTTCTTGATTGGCTCGCGTTACGCGGTGTCAACCTCCCTCTGGCTTGGGTCGGCTACGAGTATATCCTCGTGGAAGTATTCCGCGAGGCTGGGCTCACTAATACAGAAATTGCAGATTTTCTGTCCGGTCCGGCCTTTCAGGCATGGAACAGGTTTGGGAATATACAAGGCAGCTGGGGCGGCGATCTTCCAACCCAGTGGATCGATGACCAATTCGCACTGCAAAAGCAGATCATTTCCCGCATGGTTGAGCTCGGAATGACACCTGTTCTCCCATCATTTACCGGATTCGTCCCCCATGCTCTGCACAATCTGTATCCAAACACATCTATCGTCAACGGTAGTCAATGGAACAGCTTCCCTTCAACATACACCAATGATTCATTCCTCGAACCTTTCGATCCCCTCTTTGCGATTTTGCAAAAGTCTTTCATCGACAAACAGACCGCGGCGTACGGCAGCGTCTCTCACATCTACACGCTGGACCAATACAACGAGAATAGCCCTTACAGTGGTGATCCCACATATCTTCAGAACGTCTCCTCAGCCACGTTTGCAAGTCTGCGGGCAGCCGATCCGGAGGCTATCTGGCTCATGCAAGGCTGGTTATTCTTTAGCGATGAAACATTCTGGACCACCGAGCGAGTGCAAGCGTATCTCGGCGGCATCCCGGGCAACGATAGCATGATCATCCTCGATCTATACAGCGAGGCGCAGCCTCAGTGGGAGCGACTGAGCTCGTACTATGGAAAGCAATGGGTCTGGTGCGAGCTACATGACTATGGCGGTAACATGGGATTTGAAGGGAACTTTGTGAATGTTACCGCGGAGCCACTGCGCGCTCTGACATCACCTGGTTCCTCTATGGTTGGCATGGGCTTGACGCCTGAGGGTATGGAAGGGAACGAGATTATTTATGATGTCCTGCTTGATCAGGCTTGGTCTCTTACCGCCATTAACAGGACATTATATGTGTCGTCCTGGGTATCAAGGCGATACTACGTCTCTGACCTCCCGTCGTCTGCTGTAAATGCATGGGAGATCCTGGGGGCAACGGTTTACAGCAACCAAGACCCATCTTCGCAAGCCACCGTGAAGAGTATCCTAGAGTTAGCACCTGCACTCAGCGGGCTTGTTAACCGGACAGGACACCACCCGACTCTAGTCTTTTATGACACGGACACGACTATTGTCCCTGCATTGCAGATGCTTATACAAGCAGGCTATGAGTCCAAATCGCTGCTGAACATTCCCGAGTTCAAATACGATCTTGTGGATGTCACACGCCAGCTTCTCGCGAACCGTTTTATCACCCTCTACGAAACGCTAGTCGCCACGTATACATCGAATGCATCCAGCAGTGCAACTATCGCTGCAGCCGGTAAACCTCTCTTGCAGCTACTACGTGACTTGGACGAGCTTCTGCTCACCGACAACTACTTTCTTCTCGCAAACTGGATTAGTGGAGCCAGGAGCTTATCGCATGGAAATGCATCGTACGCTGCGTTCCTTGAGTACAACGCACGGAACCAGATCACGCTGTGGGGTCCCACAGGTGAGATCAACGACTATGCATCCAAACAGTGGGGTGGCCTCGTTGGCGGATATTACGTGCCACGATGGAAGACATTTATAGATTACCTGGTCGGGACGAAGGAAAACGGCACTGCGTATAATGCGACGGTTGTTACGAACACCATGCTTGTGATCGGGGAGCAGTGGGATACTCAGACGTGGGGCCAAATGGAGAAATGGGGAACGGTGGGCGACTCGTGGAGTGTGGTGCAAGCTTTGGCAACGAAATATATGTAGAAGGCTGGTGGTATATTTATCGTATCTATTGAGGGCGCGACTAACCCGTCAACAGGAGGTGTGGGCTGCGAGCGAAATTTTGTTTTATGGTGCCAGGTGGGGGAAGGATGGGACAGTGAGCAGGGTGTCAATGCCCACTGAGAAGAGGCTACCGAGGTTGAGAGTGAGGTCAACATGACTCGGAGAAAAGAGTGAAGAGAGGGAAATCGAGTGAAGCATTACCAGGGAAACTGATGTGCCCTGGCAGGCTGGTTGACGCGCTTACATTTGGTCAATCTAAGGTTACTTGGGGTTCGGCTTCTCATCCCAATAGATACGAGACGTAACAATCTTTTGCGACGCTATTGGATGCTCGACTGCTTGGGACCTTGGTAGATGATTTCACCTACCAAGCACGCCACGGACCTCCTCCACTATTGCGCCAAATTCGAGTTGAGATATACTGCTTTGAAGCTTGAAGATAAACAACACAGTCACGTCATTTTACGACATGGCAAGGCTTGAAAGCTTGACGCGCTGGACCGCGAGAAGGAGGGCGTAGTTACATACCTGGAATCTAGTCGCCGTCAAGTAGTGAATAGCCAGGGTCAGCTGCTTCCTTGTCGTCACAAGTTTTAGACGGAAATGTACCAATACGAGCAAAGAATCAGCCTATCCTTCGTTCGCGAGTTTGAAATGCAACAACGTTCGGGCATAGCAGAATAAAACAGCAGATAGTACATAAACAACCAACCGCGATTCCCCAAAGAGAGACAAACAAGAGGCCAACTGGCAACAAGAGGGAGGATCTATCGAAGACTATATGGGTATGTGACCGTAGAAAGCTCAGCGCTACCAGTAAACGAACATACATCCGACCCTTCAGTGATCAAGCGCCATTACTGAAGGTCACGAGTCTACGGCGAATATCTGATAGGCGTTGTTTTCTTGTCGAGAGCATTGCGCGTTTCTGAGCGATGGAAAGATCTTCGGTGACCAACTCGTTCATACGCTCAGAGAAGTTGGGCCCAGACGCAACATCAGTCAGCAAGCTCGTGAGAAGGCTCTGTGAAAGTTGTTTCGCCAGGGCGTGATGGAGAGCATGCTCGATCGTCAGAGGAATATGGTCAATGATGCGCTGCTCAGGGCGATAAACACGGTGAAATGGAGATGATGAGTGAGACTTACCTTATAGGCAACGTGATAATAGGCTCGAACGTCAGCCATCACAATTAGCTCTTCCTCAAATTCATCGGGAGGTAACAGACGCGCAAGGTCTGGTACCCTAAGATTTGGATACCCCGCTTCCGCAAGAGCCCTCAAAGCTTTGGCCTCGGGCGTCTCCAATGTTGATACATATGGTTCTAACGTGGCTTCGTCTCCATCGCTATCATATGGTTCTGACGTGGATTCGTCTTCATCGCAAATATACTGAGAAGATCTATTCCGAGCTGTCTTATAGTGGGCCAGCCATTTTTCGCGGAGTGTTTGAAGATAGTGCGTGTTCTGAGTGTAGTGTGGAACAGTTTCCAAATCCAAAGCTGTTTTCACAGCTTCTTGGGCATGTGCCTTAGAAACATCGACCTGAATTCTAATCAAATTGCTAATGTCGAAGAGAACTTGAGCCAAGGGAACGGTCGCGAGGAGTCAATGCTTACCCGACGTATTCCTCAAGAACTTTGAAGCGTCCAAAATGAATGCTTATGAGTTCTTTGATGACTTGATCGAGCACAAGATTGATAGCAGCGAGACAGCGCTCAGATGGAGCAACCCAGAGTTTGGTGAATTGAGCGATGAGGTTCGCCTTCGCCTGATATGGCACGTTGTTTGGAAGCTCCCATCCAATTGCCCTTGGTGAATGGTTGAGGTGCCATCCAACTGCCAAGAAAGAAAAACACAAAAAACATACTCCTGGATGACCCTGTGGATGTCGTGTATGCCCATAACTTTCACGCCAGGATCTCGTTCAGTAAGTATCATCTTGCCCTCAGTATCATCCAGTGGAATATAGTGTTCCGGTTCATCAAAAGGCCTAAAGTCAGGAGCAGTGCCACGTATCTCTCTCTTGAAAAGAGCATAGAGAGCGCGGTTCCGCTGCGCAAGAGATTTGTCTTTGTGACTCCCATTCACAAAGCTCTTGAAGACATCACAGAATGCATTAACTCGCCCTAGAACCTCAATCTGTGGGTCATTTGCAAGGGGTGGAGGTAGTGCATCGAGGTCCTTGGCACATTTGGCCAGGAGCTTCTCGACATCTTCTCTAAGGCGGGGTAAACTATAAAAATGTGAGTGTTTTTAACATGAGCGAGGTAGAATAAGGTCTACATACGCTTCCTCGATCAACTCGATGAGCAGTCGGCTTACATCGGAGACAAAGCTCGGGATTCCGAACCGACGACGGTCAGTCACATCCTTCCAGGGCGACGTCGTATCGAAATATTCGGCAGCACGCCTTTGCGATTCAGCGCGAGACAAGTGCTGTGCACGTTCGGCATCATCGGGAAGACGCACACAGTAAAAACCGTGCCTCAGTGTGTGATCCTCCGAATGGCCCTCAATAATTTCTACCCATTTGCGGCGCTGGTTGATAGCTCCAGCACCGAGCGTGTCAGGCTTTGTAAGTACACCTGAACAACTTTCAGTCATCTAATCGTACTGAGTATGGGTAACTTACCAATTGTTCGCTTTCCATTGGGGTCTGCAGCCCTGGCAAGACTCATGGATTGTTGATTTTCCATATCGTCTAGCACCGCACCCATAAATTCAGTAGAAAGAGATTTCGCAGTTCACACACGTACCACTCATGGGAATTGTAGTCAATATGATAGTGTTTTCTTTTTTAGTGTAATGTTCCGCCAAACTTTTCACCAAGGCAACGGTTTCGGCCTCTTCGTTTTGAATCAAGCCTTCATCACCTATCAGATATGTCGTCTCAATCCAGATCAACATATACTTACCCGGTAGATCGTAAAATGACAAGTCAGTCGCATCGGGGTCTTCAATCGAGACGCACACTACATTGCGGGAGAACTTCAGCGTACTTCTTGTGTTCCTGATTTCCTCGATAGTCTTTGTGTGGAAGATCGACGAAGGAACGTTCGGGTTCAAGATGGCTGCCTGGGCACGACGCAGCCAAACTTCAACCTCACTTCTGTCGGTGATCGTTTGGCCGAAGGACACAGTAGTAGGCCTTTGCAGGTCTTGGCCATTATTGTCGAAGCCAATTCGTAAGGTGATGGTGCAGGACCAGGATGTGGCATGGCTGGACATTGTACATTCCATTGGGCATCTGCATATTGTAGCCTGAGCATGTCTTACAGTGGCTGATGACAGCAGAGTCACCTTGTACACGTTCCACTATCTCTTGGGACATTGATCTTTATCATAATAAAACACATTGGACAGAACGACAAACTATCTGATGACATACCCCGCTAACGGCCTCTACGAGTGAGCTTTTGCCCGCTGACATACCAGGTTAAGCACAGCTGCGGTTGCAAGGGGAGGTGACGACAAACCGGATTGGCCACCAATTACGACTACGGATGGTAAGTCGATTAGTGCGTCAGCACTGTAAGAGCTAGTGTGAGCAATCTCTGCAATCAGATCCACAACGTTAGACCTACCCCATGGATCGGAGGTCGGCCATCATCTCCATAAGCTCTCTACGTCTGCGGGCATAGTCGGTGGACGATATGTCCACTTCAACCCATGTCTCCGGAGGGCTGACGGAACCAGGGGTGGAAGGAAGAGACATTCCATTAAGAGACGCCGGCTCGTTTGAAGTTGCTAGTCTGCGCTGTGAATACATGGTAGACTATATGTCAGAAGCGTGTTGCACAAAGATCTGAATTACCTCTGTTTTTATACGCCAGCGCTCGATCTAGAGGCTTCTTGGTCACACATGTCAAAGTACAGTGTGCGTCATGGCCACAACTTTAACTTATGATCCAGGGTAAGCCACTGGCAGGTATAAGGGGGAAAGCACCTTAAGATGTCGCACACACAGAAACCATCAGCGCATGGACACAGCCGTTGGCGACGCATTGTTGCATATTGAGGGCGATCCTATGCGAAGTAATTGTCAGAGTCCAGTCATACGAGATCTGCGACGACCATTTCGGTAAATATTGTTGTTCTGGCATTGTTTCTGATATCAGCGCCTGTCCACACGCCAAATATATGCCAGAATCACTAGGGAAGACACACTGGATAAAGTTGTTATCACATACTGGCAGGAGGTCCCCGTATCACTGGCAGCTCTTCGTAGATCCATAAAGGTGGAAGAGCAGCCAGGATACAAATAAATCTTTAGTCATCTTCAACCATAGCCGAAATTTTGGCAGAACAAATATTGTAGGCTGAGACAATTGTCATCGGATTATCGGATGCCCCACCTTCCTCACTCAACCACCCCCAACCCTCGATCCATGCTCGGACATCAGATGGCTGCCCGTAGAGCAAGGGAACTTCGGGGACGCAAGAGCCTGGCTAAATGATTCCGTTGAGAATCGTACGTCATGACTTCAGTAAATTATTCGGCTTGATTCACGTGCCGACTGATCAACCAACTCTTCCGTGTGACCATGCACGAGGCAATCTAAACTGGCAGTGACACTGACACATCTCGATAAATAGTACACTGCAGCTACAACAAGGTTGTATGCATATACACGGTATGTCATGTTCTCCGGCGTCCGCTGTCCCTTACGGTAAGTTGGCTAGAACAAGTGATGACGCCCAGACAACACAGCCTTCCAGCGGCGCTAGTACTACTAGGCAGAATAGGCGACCTGGACGATATCATCACCTCCGTGCTGATGCAGGACTGAAAAGTGAGCTTTTGTAACGTGTGTTCTACCGAGTACTGATTATCAGCTCTTGTCGATGGAAAGATCCTTCCCGAGTCGTACCAGCCCATGGCATCCCATCGTGCTCTTTACACTTCTGATGACCCAATACTTCTTACAGATACTCATACCAGTACCAATGAACCAACTACTCTTCAGCAGTTCATCGTAAAGTAAGGCAAGTGCCTTACTACTTCGGATTCTGGACGGTGAAGCACAAGTATGTGGCTCTACGGGGACAATTTCAGCTCAGGTCATGGCGGGCAAAAACATGCTGTGTACCCTGCGTCACCGTGGAGCTGATTCGACTCACCGAACATGTCGGAGCGACTGCTGCCGCACACCAACTTTTCATCGCGATATGTGGTACCACGCTGTGGATCGGTCAAACAGGCCGGGAGCACAAGGCCTTGTCTTGCCTTGCAGCTTGACAGATATGTGGCGCACCGCGGCCCACAGCGGGACTGTCACATGACAGCCTCGAGAATAACCAGCTTCATGACGGTGTTCCTGCATTTATCGGTCAAATCCATTGACGTATGACATCCATGACATCGGCGAAACATCGCCGGTATCACGTTCACGCCACTTACCTTCAAGGCTTCACCGGCAACTTGTGGATAATCATGTTTCGGCGACTTTCCTGTTCCCTGGCCTTGTTTTACCTGAGGGCTCGGGATTCGAGAGTAGTTCAATCAGGTACTTTTGGCTGTGACCTTCTCGAAGAACTATTCACTGTGCAATTTTAACACGAGATCGTTATGGAGTGCTGGTTTGAACCACTAAGCTTTCAGCTTGATCACCTGCCTCCAACTTCCGATATAGGCAGTTTTCAATTTTTCAAGATCTTCAATCTTATTGGTCCGGGCAAAGGTATCTATGTGTCATCGCATTCGTGCCTCTGCCTCTACCATCAGGTCGGTATGGTGTCACTTACCATTCTTAGGTAACGCACTGAAGCTGGATGTTGAGTAACCATCGACGGACCATCGTTGACATGTACTGCGTGAGGAACGCGATAGTATGGTAAGTATGGTTAATCTTTCTGTCCTCGCATCGAGACTCACTCTCATGACTATAAACATTTTCTACTCGATGCGCACCCGCTGAGCTAGTACATCGATCAGATCTCTTTTGGACCTAGAGCCCGTGGAAGTGTTGACATCTCAGCTCGACAGAGAAAAGTTGTACAATCAAGTACCTGCCTCTCTGACGATGGTTGTGACGTACGGCCCTGAACGCACAGGAGCGGAATCCGATACATCCTGAATCTCAGGCGTCATGGCCCTGACTCATGGGAGGGGTTTTAGATTTCAGACTTTCAGTGCTGCACATAACGTAATGGAACCCGCAAACTTCTCATGACGCTTGAAAGGCTTGCCTCGCTGACAGTTTCCATCTTCATGTTGAAACAGCCTCGACATATCGCCATTTTTAAGCCTTGTTGCAGTCGAAACCGTGTTGCTATGGTTGTTTGGCGGAGATGATTGACTTATGGAGTGTAGCAAGTATTTTTTGTCGGTCCTGCGAATCAACAACGGCGAACTCAGTCACACAGAAATTTCATGCGATCTGCGCCAGTCTTTGACTTTCTCGGTAACGTCGACAACAATATAAATGATTCCCTGGTGAAGTCTATCATAATTCATCCATTAAACGACATTCTCGCGAGTCGCCAGCCAGTGCAGAGACGCGGGTCTTTTTAGAGTACGCTTTTTTGAGATTGTCACCTATGACTTCATCAACGTTCTTGTTGGCACCAGAGATCTAATTGTGGGCTCGCTCATGGAGACAATAATGTTCCGCCCCTTGCACTCAGCCTCATGCCTTACATTGATGCCATCGTTCAAGAAGTTCTGAGATTCGAGTCCCCCTGGTGACCTGGTCGGGTCGGTATCTCAAATTCATCTTCATTGTGAATAAGTATTGCTTCTTCTGATCGGGACAGTTCAACTTGGACATTGTGCGGGAGAGTGGCATCACTGCATCCTGCCGCATCAACCCGCGCATTTCCTTTCTCCGTGGCCTCTCTTTGGCATCCACGCTATAAATAAGGATATTGGAACACGTGATTTACGAAATGATGGATAAGTTATTTTTATCTTGAGGGCGGCCATGATGAACATGACAGCAGTAGCAGGTGGACGGCATGGCCGGCACATGGCTATATATACCGATGCTGGTGTCTTTGCATTGGGTGTTGTGTTTCTCCTCCCACCACCGTTTCAAATTCCTGTGACGAGGAACGTACGTACAGCTCATCCGGACCTCTGGGAAAGGATATTCTCCTCGCAACCTTCCACCCAATTTTAAACTCCTGCAGCCTATTTGTGGCTCGATACCTCTTTTAAATCATCTACCATCTCTTTCCGTTCCTCCAAACATTTTCTACACAAGCTTAACATCAAGCTAATCAACATGCGTTTCTCGTCACTCTTTACCTCACAGACCACAGTCTCTACTGCTCTCATTGCAATTGCACTCTTTACTTCGTCCGCCAGTGGCCAGGACCGTACCGATGAACAGGGCGAGGCTCAAATCACTGGTGAGCATTGAATTATCATTCCCGCGCGCGAGTTGTGGGCATTAGCCAACACGGTATGGAAATGGAGAGATATATATTGGCGGGGGCACAGCCTGTAGTGCGACCGCTCCAGCTATCATGGTTCAAGTGGGTTGTTCAATTTGAACGCGCCCAAAATTTTCGCTTGAATCCAATACCGTGCTTCTACCCGACCATTTATCTCCGAACAACGGGGAGCCGAAGAGCGCTTCGGGTGCTTCGGTGCGGACATTATGATGATAGTGATGTTGCGCAAGAAGTTGGACTCCGTCAATGTGCTTCTTACGCGCATACTTTCGACATTTATGTGTCTGCATCTCAGGATGGGTTGTAATAGCCTTGACAGCTCTGGCTACTTTGGGCTCAGGATCTTCGAATTACGTACTTTACACTTTATCCCCTTCAAAACTTTCCATCATGATTAAAAATCTCTGATCACTACTCGAATCAGACGCAACTCAAGAATGCACGGCATATTACTACGCCCCCGTTGGCACCGCTGTGGCTGCGGGCAAGTTCCCGACTATCTGGCAACCGGCGACCATTGTCGGCAATGACACGAATGCTCAAGCCAAGTACCAATCCATCCAGAGCCAGATCCCAAACATTCAACCGAAGGGCACGCAGCCTGCCTCCCTCGAGGGTGACTTCAGCAACTTTACCCCGACGTACCCTTCGTCCGACCCAGACTGTTGGTGGACATACGACCAATGCACTACTCCCAAATTGGCCGGATTGCCTCCGGATCTAGCTGCTGTACCAGAGGTATGTTTGTCTATTTCATCATAATCCGGTAATTAATGCTGTCTAGCCGGATACTCTCGGTTATGGATTCGACGATGGACCTAATTGCTCCCACAATGTGTTCTATGACTTTTTACAGCAAAATAACCAGAAAGCCAGTGCGTCGTTTTTTTTATATCATCTCAGCTTCATTGTATCCTTATTGCAATCCAGCCATGTTTTACATCGGCAGTAATGTCATAGACTGGCCTCTTGAGGCACAGCGTGGTCTCGCCGATGGCCATGAAATTTGCGTCCGTGAGTCTTTGCATGCTCGCCAATTTGATGGCGTATTGATGTCGTACTGGCGCAGATACTTGGTCACACAGATATAGTAAGTGCTACATGGAAACGTCTCTCATGCCGGTGGTTGATCATGCTATTCGTAGTGACGTCTTTGACCAACGAGGAAGTATTTGCGGAGTTTTACTACAGTACGTCGTCTAACATTGTGTCCTTACCTTCCACTCTAATAACCCCTTCTTAGCTGTGAGAGTTCTGACCAAAACAGTCGAAACTTTGTTGACTTTGGCTTCTAGATAGAGGCGATCAAGTTGGTCGTCGGCGTGACACCTACTTGCTGGAGGGTAAGCATAATTGTTGCTGTGTGTGCAACCATCTAATAGATCCATAGCCTCCCTTCGGCGATGTTGATGATCGGGTCCGCGCCATTGCCCACGCGCTGGGCCTGAGCACAATCATTTGGAAGTACGACTCCAACGATTGGCGTGCAGGCACCGGTAATATTACTACTGCTGATGTCGACCAGAACTACCAGGACCTCGTTACTCGTGCACAGAATGGCACCTTTGCCAGCGTAAGTGACACTTGCCCACTCCTATCGCAAACCATGAAGGACTGACACTGCTTGCAGGGGGGTACTATCATGCTCACACATGAGCTGAATAACTTTACCATGGCCGAGGCTATGAAGTTCTACGACCAGTTGAAATCTGCATTCAAGTACATCGTGCCCATGGGCGTTGCTACCAATCAAACTCAGCCATACGTCGAGACCAACTACTCTCTACCCTCATTTGAACAATGTACGATAAATGCTACTTTTCTCACATGCATGTACTGACACTTGTCCAGACATCAGCGGTACAACAACCATCAGTGGTAGCGTTGCATTCCCAACGGATGGATCTAGCAGTTCAACAGGGTCCGGATCATCTTCTGGATCGCCTTCTGGATCATCTTCTGGTGGAGCCACAGGTTCCTCGGGTTCCAATGGCGCTGCGAACAGAGCCTCATTTGACGGTCTGGGAATGCTTGCTGCAGGTGCAGCATTTGTCGGCTTTGCTGTAAAACTTTTGGCGTAGGATCCTCGTCGTCCGTATCATCAGCCCCTTCACTTTTGTCTTTTTTTCTTCTTTCCCCTTTCGTTTGTGGCACACACGATGATGTTTGTATTCCCAGTCGCGCATGCGCTATATCTCCGAACATCAGCAACCTTCTCCACGCATAGCATATCTCGACATTTCTTGTCGCTCATCATCACTAGAATCTCGCACTTGTCGATAAAGATAGCACCCAGCCCGCGCGCCGATACGCCGGTGTTAGTTCTTACATCCTGTGCCCGTCATCTAATATACCGCACCCTATTGATATCACCTTCTTGTCTGTTGTTCTCTTACTATGTTACCGGACCTGTTTCCTGTCCTTTTTCTTGCTTTTTGGGCTGCAGACGTGTTAAGACGATATTTCTTACAGTGTAATTATGATCCTTGACGAACAGTGATGTTACGGTGTTGTTGCAGTGCATCGTTTGCCTGTGCATGTGAACGCTATTGATCGGGTGGTGACAGTCTGTTGTGGTGATTGCGATATGGTGTGCTTATCGCTGGGTAGTTCTTTTTTAATTACAGGTTCCATGATAAACATAGCCCTGCGACAAAACTCATCTGTCGCTGACGTGCGCTGACGTCGGGAGGGTGCCAAAATTAAGTATACGTGTGGATGTTGTATACGGGTCCGGGTGACCGTCAACTTGACAGGTTCACAGACTGATCTCATGACCTGCAGCGCATTACTCACTTGATAGATTAGATGGAGATATGATGAAGCATGGTGAGCAGTGGGCGGTATGAATGTGGACCCGACAGCACAGCGCCATGAGTTGGTGGCTGAGATGTGTCGGTAAGGGGAAACTTTGTCTCTCTGGGTGACCGACGGAAGGAAAACAGTCGTTCCTTGCTGTCCGGATGAGATCCCGTACGTACGTAACTAGGTGATTTCAGGTTGCTGACCTCAAACCAGCCTCAGGCTGCAGGATTGTCAGTGTTCGATGTTAGAGTTTGGTATTGTCGCCCTCTGCCATCGTTCGTTGTTGAGAGGATAGCATCCACCGGGGGGACCGGCGACGACCCAGAAGCATTGAGCATCTTGACTGCATTGACATTCGTGGCAATCCGCAAGCGCTACTTATTCGTTGTCTTTTGGTTGTAGTCGTGAAGTTCGTTGATGTAGATGTTAGAGACAAGAATCAGACAGAATGGAGGATTTTTGTGTGCTTGGAGGCTATTGGCGAGGCCAAATTTGATATTTCTCGAAGCAAAAAAAAAAACAGGATACCACGGCTAAACATCTTCAGCGAAGAGTCTCTGCGACTTATCGGGCTCAAACATCATGCGTGACGTATGCAGTGCCATAACACAGCCTGGCGTGAGTTTTTGGGACTCTTTTGGGCGTTACAAGTGGGCTGTAGCCTATCGGGACAGGCGGTGCGACGGGATGTACGATTAACAACAATCAGATATATAGGGACTTACGTAGTTCAGCTGTAGCTGACCATCAAGGTGTCGTCTCCCGCCATGTCGTGGTTCACAGAGACATGTCGGAAGACGGTAAAAAAGGGGATGGGCTACAAAGTATATAAACACGTACTAGTCAGGGAATCACAAAGGACCGAGTTTCCCACTAGGATTTTCAACCTGCGACGAACACCTTGAGGACTTAAAAGATATTTAGCATGCAGTTGGTAGAAAGTTGCATGAAGGTTGTTTGGCGGTGTTTATCTGGAGCTTTGGAATTCAACATGTACAAACAGAAGCACTCTGAGCAAGGTGCTGTCACGGTGTACTCAGTCACGGCGCAGGCCTAGGCCCCACATGCATAGCACCAAAATGTCATGGTCTAGTGGCTCATTTTCAAATTGATCGTACGCTGGGCCATCAGGTCTTAGGACTCGCTTTATCATTTTGCCTCCAGTGCTGACCTGAGCACTCGAATTTCTGCTCGTTCCGGTGCGTAATATGTACGTATCCGCCTTGATTTTGTACTCATTAGCGAGATGTTCAGCAGAGAGCTGGGGGTTTTGAAATTTCGTCTTGGTCACCGCGTGCTGCTCAATATATACACCCCGCGTTCTTTGCTGTCCTCGTTTAACTTTTTATTTTTCACCACAATAACATGGCAAATGATGTCGAGCAGTGTCGAGCAGCCTTACAGGAGCATCCCCCTGGCCATTATCGTCCATCAGCAACCTTGCCAACAGTTTTCATGACAGATTCGGGCAACAGGGCCCCCTGTCTGATCTGGATGAAGCCATCGAGCTCTATCGAGCTGCCCTGGCACTCCGTCCCCCTGGCCATTCTGATCGATCCACGTGTCTCGACAACCTTGCCATCAGCCTTCGAGCCAGATTCGAACAACAGGGCGCCCTGTCTGACCTGGATGAGGCCATTGAGCTCCATCGAGCTGCACTCACGCCCTATCCTCCTGGCCACTCCCTTCGATCTTCGTCTCTCGACAACCTTGCCATCGCCCTTCAAGTCAGGTTCGAGCGGCAGAGTGTATCATCAGACTTGGGAGAGGCCTTCAGGCTTTATTTGCAACTCTCCCAAGTATCTCATGCAGTCACTCGTGGAGATCTTCGTGCTGCAAACTCATGGGCTACCTCTGCAGAGCAGCTGAAGCATCACTCTTCCATGGTTGCCTATCAGACCGCATTGAAATTCCTCGATTCGCACGTCGCTATTTTGTCATCTTTTTCCCGCCATTTTGATGTCGTCCGGGAGGCTACGTTATCCATTGCAATGGATGCTTTCTCATACAGTATTCGTCATGATGCCTTGACCACTGCTGTGGAACTGGTTGAATAAGGCCGTGCAGTATTGGACCCAGTTGGCCCGCTTCCGCACATCACCAGATGAACTTTCTGCATCAGGTGACACCAGCAAAGCCTTGGCACAAGAGTTCAAGCAACTCAGCTCCCGCCTTCGTAAAGTGTTAGGGGAATTAGATGTATCTCCTGAAGAACAATCCTCGCATATCCGGAAACTCACTGTGAAATGGCATGGCATCATCTCCCGCATCTGCATGGTGCCTAGCTTTTTCCGGTTTCTCCTGCCTCCACTGTTCTCTGACCTCCAGAAGGCGGCGGAAGATGGTCCAGTTATTATTGTCAATGCAAGTCAGTACAGCTGTGATGCCTTGATTATCCTCCGTGCCCTAGATCCCGTTCACATTTCACTTGATATTGCACGAGCCGAGGTCTCCGAGTAGTCCGCCACCTTCCAGTCCCTCACAGGTCATGCCGGCTCATCCGATCATCAATTCGAATTAAACAAGATTGCTGGCGTCTTACGCAAGCTCTGGGACGGTGTAGTTGGCCCCATACTTTAAGTACTCGGGAAGTTCATTCCACGTGGATCATGCATCTGGTGGTGTCCTACCGCCGAGTTCCCGCGGATAGCCATGCAACAGTCCAGGGAGCATCTCAAGCATTGAGCCAGAAACAGTGGATTCACCTCGCCTGCCATGGAATGCCGAATCGCAAACAGCCGTTTGAGTCCTCCTTCGCAATGCAGGACCATCATACGAACCGACTTGCAGGACCCGGAGTTTGCATCCTTGTCCGCTTGCCACAATGGTGGGCGACGAGTCGAGTCCCGATGAGGCGATTCATCTCGCTGCGGCGATGCAATTCTCCAGATTTCGCAGTGTGATAGGTTCTATGTGGTCTGTTGACGATGATATCGCAGGCCAGATCGTCTCTCTTTTTTTACGACAACCTAGTTGATGATTCGGGGATATTGGACTGCAAACGTGCTGCGGGAGCTTTGCACAAGGCTCTAAAGACATTGCGCAAGAAGATTCCATTTGAACAGCAGATCGTATTTGTTCATATAGGTGTTTAGTTTGAGACTCATTTACTAAGTGCATACCCTGTCGGCATAAAGAGTTTGCGCTCGGATGTCGAGTTGGGGAAGACTGACGTATGTCACTGTGGGGCTGTCTGGGGCCGTACGTCCTAATACATAAGGAACGACTATCTTCCTTCTATTGGGTGCCTAGCTAGGGAGATTAGCTGTACGTTGGAGACACGCCATGGTGACGTCATGTATCCTAAGTCTCGATTAAAATCCTTCCTAATGCTCCTCAGCACTCCCATAGCCTCTCCACTTTTCTCTCAAGCTCAGGTGCTCAGGTTAATTAAGGTAGGCTTTTGCAACAAGGTCTTGTCGTCAATCGGTCGTGTTAATCTTGAGAATTTCAGGATAAATACCTCTCGCATCTCTCCTTAAGCGTGTATATCCCTGCGAACCGTAACATCGCGATGTCCACCAGAAAACGATCCAAACAAGACCGCACTTCTTCCAAATCATCGCACGAAGCGTCCACCACTTCGGCCAAAGAGAAAGATCTGCCAGGCTCTTTGTCCGAGGGCCCTGACCACGTCACTCAGTCAGACTTACCGCCTTCACGTCCACGCAAGGAGTTATTGAGGCATGTCTCCCCACCGGGATATAGGATACCATTACATTACTTCATATACACCCTGATGACAGCCGCCCTTCTCGTTGCGGGGTGGTATACGTACATCACGGCGGTGGGGCTCAAGCACTGGAAAGAGGAAGTTGGGTTGTGGAGAATGACTGTTGGGCGATTTGGGAGGCAGCAAAATAGTCAGTGGAGAGGTCAGGAAGGGGAAGGGGGACTTGAAGGGCATCTCAGTCAGCTTGCATCCGCGCTCGGAATCCCCGCAACGGACGTAGCTTCGGCTATCAAACCGTTTGTGCCACCTGCAACACTGTCTAGTCTTGCGCCTCGGGCTACGGGAGAGGCGATGAAGGTTCTTTTCGAGGAATTACACCAAAAAGAGCACCGGGGAGATGACAGTGGAGGTTCTATGGGCAGCGCTGCTGAAGGCCTTGGAACGGTGGTTGGATTCGACGATCCTCTAGATGAGTGATTGTGATCCAAAATGTCGCAAGAATTCATTTCACCATATCACTCTTATGTACATCGAGGCAGGGAATAGTCTTGTAATTTCAGGGATAGGCGATACTAGACTCGTGACCAGCCCCTCTATGAGGCAAGCCATCGATAGAGGGACTGGTAAAACTGGCTTTGAATTTGGATGCTGAGCGGATTCCCAGGGTAACGTGATGTCTGGCCAATGAGAAAACCAGGTTTTTTCAAGCTGTGCATAGAATACAAAATAAACAATAAAATTTCCACTATTGACGCGACACGATGTGACGTACACTTGCAAAATCAATGGACCAATCCTCCATCATCCAAGCTTTTCGTGATGCTTCCCTCGATGCGTTGGATCGCTTCGCGCGTGATTTAATCAAAGAACGACTCCCTACCGACTACCTTCAAATGCTCAATAATAACGACAGAACAATTAAAAGTGCAATAGAAAATAGCAGATCATACAGTACTGCAGTCCTTGAGTTTGTTCTTATATTTTGCATGGTCTGTTTGAGCAGCACAATGAAGAATAGAGTTGAGGACTGGCGCTTTCGAGACAACTGCATTCTGGATGGTCGAATTAAGATCCCACGTCAAGAGGAATTCCGGAGTGATCAAGGTCGAGTGTCCCTCGTAGAATCTCATTCACCGCATCCATCTCCTGGTTGATTACAGTGGAAGACCGGACGAAACCATTCCATCATTCGAGTGCGACCACGTGAATCTGCGAACAAGCAATCAAACATCTTCTCGAGCTTTCCCATTGGAGGCTTCCCAACATCTACACTCGTCTTTTCCTGCCGAGAACAGTTGAATATGCGGTCGCAATTATATGCAAAACAAGCCTCTGACGGATCGAGAATTTTTAGCATGAAGTCGAGGATACTAATATGGCCATCTTGGAGGATTTTGACGGCAGCTTTGATGCGCTCCGTTGACGAGAGGCGTGAGGAAGATGTGATCATAGGGTCCGTGAAAGAGGTGCTTGGAGGATCACCTGTGATATCCACAAACCCGGAGTCCACAGAGCGGTTAAAGTTGCTGTTTAGAATTGAAGAGGACATCATATATAGCACAAAGAGCAAGTAGCATTTGTTACATGAGGCAATGGTGACGAACGAAGGCGCTGTTGAGCAGCTAGCGCTGCGAGTCGAACGTTGATAGGAATCTCCGAGTACGAGACTTAGCGAAAACTTAGCAAAGGTTCACGTGGTCTCTGATATCTCCAAAAAGGATTATCCATCACGTTACCCTGGGAATCCGCTCAGCATCCAAATTCAAAGCCAGTTTTACCAGTCCGTCTATCGACGGCTTGCCTCATAGGTAGGACTGGTCACGAGTCTAAGGCGATACTACTCAGTACTTATCGCACCATAGGACTCGTATTTTCAGACTCGTGTGTCTGCTCCTAGGACGAAAATGCGCTCTGGGCACAAACAAGAGTACAGAAGGCTTCTAGACTTCCACATGAACAAGACCGATAATATATTTTGACATATATCATTCATAGTTAATGATTCGGACAACCTTTAGTTGTTGCGCTTGACGATACTAATACATACAGGATCCAAAGGCTTGGACTTTCAGTGTAATAAAAGAAACACCCCTAAGACTTGAGGATGCGTTCAATTACATCTTGTGCCGCCAACACCAAACCGTCGTTAAATCTGCGGCTTACAGTCTGCAGCGACACCGGGGCCCCTTTGAATATCGCTGCATCATCTGTATGCAGTGATCAGCTTATGCCATCCAATACTTAAGAGTGACTAACAAAGAGAGATGTTGTACTCATCTGCCGCGCTCATCGGGCTGGGTGGCTCCTGATATATGTCAACAGCTGGGTCAGCAACGAGACCTGTCGGGAAGACTGCCCCTGGGTAGTCTAACAAATTCCAGATGGCCGTGTAGCTAACATATGAGCTGTTAGATTGTCTGGTGTCCTGCGAGATACTATTACGCACCCCCAGTACTTCGCAGTGTCGTGGCGGCTGGCTGTACCTTGGTAGGGTGGGCATATGACAACATCGACGTTTTGGGACCACCAGTGATCAGAGTACTCCCGCCGGAAGTCATCACGTTGATCACGTAGCTGGTCAAGGTCAGCGCGAGTGTCAATAGATAGTAGAACGTCTTACCTTCCAAATTTGCGCGGTATCATGATCCTTCACGTACGGTGGACTGATTACCCATTCTGTCAGCGGATGCATATCTTCCCCTCCCTCCTTTAGAAAACGTCGGACTGTGGCCCCTCCATCCTCGTAGTAGAGCTCGCGCTGGACACACGTGAGTGGCATTATATAGACTCCACAGTCCACCAGACTCACAATTATGCTGTATCCACGGTCGTGATCGTATGGAATGTAGTCCACTACTTCAACTTCTGACGACGCCTCAAGCTTCGCCTTCACCAATTTCAGTGCTCGGATGGTTGGAGGATGAGGCATCACAACCCCATCGTGCATCATGATTCCCACACGCAGTTTCTTCTGGGTCAGGTCTGGCACTTTCAGTGGAACAGGTAATACATCGGGGTCCCGAAGTGCAGGATTGGCACCAAGGACAGCTTCGAGGAAGAGTCGCATGTCTCGTGCTGAGCGACACATTGGGCCTGTGGAAGCAAAGACTCCGTCCTGGCCATGGTGACTAAGCTGGTTATCAACACGACTCTACCACTGAGCTTGGTACACTCACTAGAAAAGAAGCCCGTCGGTGGGCGTTGTCCTCGAGGACGGACGGATCCCATATATACCACAATGGGCGGCCGGGGCTCGAATGGATCCCCCACCGTCGCTTAATTTGAAATGGATCAACTTTTATGTGATGTGTAGGACACATACTTACGTGCCAATACCCATGCAAGAGCCCTTCATGGCGATAAGGGCTGATTCACCACCAGAAGATCCTCCCGGAGTAAGGTTCGTATTGTGGGGATTTAACTAATGGACTTAAGTCGTTGAAACACGTTTTTTTTACTCGAGACGGCCTACCACTCGACCGTAGGTAGACTGAGACTCGAGGTGCATCAGAGACTGAGGCTGATTGGTCTTGACATAAAAGACTACGAACATGCTCAACCGACAGCATGTAATTTAAAACATTATTTACATACCGGCGCCTAATGAACGCAGAATGCTTGTCATATCGCAATCTTCCGTCGAGGTCTCCATATGCGCGAGGAAGCCCCCACACCCAAGTGTCCCCTTGAGTGGGTAATGACTCTGACGACGACGGGAATCTAAGATAGATGATTCCGAGTGGTAATGGTGCGCTTACCTTGACTGAAATCGGCAATCCATGCAGAGGCCCAATGACCTTGCCTTCTTTTCGGAAGTACTCGTCTAGCTGCTGCGCCTGTTTTATGCCTTCATCGAGGAAGAAGTCCGTAAGACAAGCTGTGAGCTGATGAGCGATAGCTGCACGCTTTCCAAAGGCAGTGACAGTCTCGACTGCTGTCAGCTCGCCTGCAGCGATCTTTTGGCACACGGTGGTTGCATCTAGCTCGGTAATGGTCAACTCTTGGGGAGTGAGCAAGCCACACGTCTCAGGGATGTGAGTAACATCAAGAGGTGGGTCAGCAAGAATGGCTGGTGGGAGCCTGAGACTCGCTGGAATCTTGGCTTCAAGCTGTTCCAGTAAGACGCGAGCCTTCGCCTCGTACAACGCGTCACCCCCTACGCCTTTGATTTTATCTTTGAAGGACACTGTAGCCATTATTGTGACTGGGGGGAGGAAGATAGCACAGATGATTCACTGTGGTTGCGATATATGTACGATCCTCGTAAGTAGCTCCTCCGATAAGCTGTCCACCAAAAATACGCATGTCTTCTTTGTGGGCACATGATATGTCCCATAGCAAAAATGTCAGGAGCGGCAAGTCACAAGGTTAATGTTCATAGAGTTGGTTGCGTACCATTAAGGGGCAATACGAAACTGCGCGTCGTATGACGTGGGAGAGGGAAGTTGGATTCGTAGATAATTACTCCTGCTGTATGCAATGAGGTACACGGTCTACAGTCCCTGACACAGTACTTGCTGTGGACTTGTCAATGCGGGGAGGACCGAGACCTGGGGCGTGCGGTGAGGGGACACGGAGGCCACCCTGCAGCACTGCAAGAGGGAAATATCACAGCGGAGGCCCGAGGGAGGGCCGGCGCAAACTCTTGAGGACAGATACGCTTACTAAATTCACGAACCTGACTGTCATGGCGGTTTAGGTTGAGAGGCTTGCGGCGGATGCCGAACACTAAGGTCACGAGTCCAAATGATAAGACAGTAAGTCTGGACCGGCGGAAGCACTTTGGTGCACTCAAACTGCACTCGAACTCAACTTAAACTACACTCGAACTCAACTCAAACTGCACTCAAGTCCCATATGTGCTATCTTCCGTACTACTTACCGCGCGCTGTTCTCGACCGAGGAATGTCTGCCTGGGTCGAGACTCGAGACCAGTTCTGCACGTTAATCAGAATGTATGTCGTTGCATTGCATGCAATTGCACTACTGCATCACCTGGCGAGTCGGTTATCTGTACGCTACGCGGACTTGAGGTAGATAATGGTAAATAATGGACAACCCCCCGAATTCACAGTGATGATACGATCTTTATTATCTCTTATGTCTGTTGAGGCTGGTTCGAGACTCTAGTAATTATGCTAGTATATTCACATCACTATCTGAACAAACACTAATTTAAAGTTCCATAATAAAGAAGGAACAACTGTCTTCCATCTACTTGGTTTGCATAGGGAAGACTACGAAAGTACTAGGCTGTGGGCCTTAGCCCTTTCGAGACTCTCGGTAGTAGACCATGACAACAACTAATTAGTGGCAACCCAGTGCGCAACTCTTGGCCAGGTTGAGCTGATTATTGCAAATGGAGAGACAGTACAAAGTCTACTGACGCGCCCAGGTTCATAGATGAACTATGTTGGGAATAAATAACTACCAGCACTAAGCTCTGACAACCGTTAGCACTCGCACCCTCTACCAATTACCAGTGACCAAGGGAAACGTGAGCAGGGTCGAATCCCACTTCGAGCCAAGGTTCAATACCATCCATAGCTGTAGTTTGGTCGGTACCGAGACCACAAAAACCGACACGGCGGTACGCATTCATCGCGCGGTTACCCTTCCCAACATAGAGAACCACACGCTCGCTGTCCACCAGTAGCCTGCGTTTAAATTTAGGCTTCGGAGATCGATCAGATTGGCGTTACGCACTCTTCACAGACATGGCGCACTAGAATTTCAGCGCAACCCAAACCTCTCCAGGCCGGTTTCGAGAAAACCTTGGTTATGGCAGCAACCGTTTTCGACTTCCTACTAACAGCCACAATGGAGGCGATGTCGGGCTCTTCCTTTTCTGCTGTGATCTCGAGGACCCAGATGTCCCTCTCCTTCACAAGCAACGCCGCTTCTTGCCGCGCTCTGGAAGTAGAGAGGATGAAAGGATACTACTTCCTGGTCAGTGATATAGCAGAAGATAAGATCGGGAAAATATATACGCACAGAGGTCGCCGAAAAGTCTCGACATAAAACAGCCACTCGATCTATATCCTTCAATGAGGCACGACGAAGATCCACTGCAATGTTTCGACTTGTCCTGGAAGGCTTGTGCAGTGTTACATGTTGACTTGCAGCGACCCTCTTGCAATGTGCGAGCCTATCTTTCGTGCAGAAAGTGAAAATAGCATCATAAAATGGCTGTGTGACCGGCATAATGTTAACCAGCGACGACCATTGTCGAACGAAGGCTTCTGTGACCGGTTGCACGGCAAAAACAGAGAAGACTCGTCGCCGCCCAACGGCAGTAAGAAGTGCACGACACAAACTCGATACAGGAGCATCAAGATCTTTTCCGATCAGTTCATTGAATGGAATGGGAGTGAATATGAATATAGGGTAAGCGCCGAACGGACCTTCAGTGCAGGAGAGAATAAACTCGATGTGGGACCTGAAACAGACTAGCCAGAGTTGAGACCCAACTGACTGCGACTGTTTCTCAGCCTTGAGAACTTTCTCAGCATGAGGAAGGATGGTGTTTGCTACTGCTGCATGGGAGTGGAGGGTTGTCCAAACAGCCTGAGGTAGGCTAGACGCTGACAGATACTCTCTGACAAGGTGAACCGCAAGATTGGCAGGCATATCGAACCACAGTTCAGGGTGGGTATAACTCCAGATAATATAGTATTTGTGCTGGATCATAAGCCACAGCATTTGCTGCATACTACGTTTCAGCTATCGAATCAAAGTTGCGATTAGTATCCCGCTAATAAAGTTTGGAGCCGCATGCGATAGCGCACCATTCTTTATCCATGCTGAACCGAACACACCATTTTGAAATAGTTGTTCTTCCATGCCACTTCTCACAATATCAGGTTGGATCGAAAAAAACGCAAGAGAGCGATCATAGGAGGACAAGTGCTAGAGCCACATTCCTGGGATTCTGTAATGTGGCAAGACTAGTAGCTTTTCAATTGTGACGTCAATCGAGCATATAGATAATGAAGGTTCCGAAAGAAAAGACCGTCTTCATTCGTCTATGACCGGCCTAGGGGAGACTAGTCTGGTTAGCCCTCAACCTTTATAATCATGATAAACTCACGTTTGTCTAGCTACATGTCCTTCAAGAGACAGTAATACAAACACATTTCGTACGACCAGGACGTAGGCACCTGTATACTAAGCAGAACGACCAGTACCAATGTTGCTGGCTCTTAAGTCGAGAATCATGCGGTGTTTATAACTCGATCTGCCCACAGGAGACAACTTACTGGTCATATAACTTCGAGATCGAATGTACCAAGCCACTTCGAGACGCACTCGACTGCGTTTGAACCGGTCCCAAAGAACTTGGCGCAAGCTCTCGCTAACCGTCTGTGTCCATTACGCAGATCAAGAGACTTTTGATCAAATATATCCCGGTAACAATGAGCTACCACCAACATTTCAGGGCAAGCGGGAAAAAAAGTGGTTATCGGTGCCTCATCAGGTTTCCCTGAGACTCATGCACTGAGCTCTGATTTGAAGAAGGGACCTGCAAGATAGAAAAGGATTTAACGTTCAACAGATGGTGTCCAACGAATTCTTGAACCTAAGCGCTGATCGCTGAGGCTGAAGCGCTGACCTCTCACCAACCAAGTTGAAGTACTGTAGTGCAAGGTCCCACGATCTGTTGATTGCGATCGTGGCGGCATAATGCTGAATCTGATGGTACACAAACAACGGCACAAGCTCTCAATACGTATGTTGCATCACACTAGCAAGCACCTGAACACTCATTTCAGAAACATTACAAGGCGTCTATTCTCAATGTCTCTTACATCGTCCGAGGCGTTCTCACTCGAGAAACACGTTGCGATCGCAGCAGTACGGAGGGCCTGTCTGGTGACTTGCACCGTGTTCAATCAATTAGTCCGAGATAGAACGGACATCCTTAGGAAGGAAGACGAATCACCAGTGACAGGTATCAATATCCGTCTTTCAGGCTTAAGGGATCAATGCTGATCGATTTGGTAAAGTCGGAGATTATGCTGCACAGGCGGTCGTTAACACTGTCTTGAGGAACGCATTCCCCAAAGATCCTATCATTGGTGAAGAGGGTGCAGACGCCCTCCGACAAGAATCAAATGCTAGACTGCGGGAACGAGTGGTTTCCCTGGCTACTAATGCATTAAAGGAAGATCTCATCGACGGGGAGGATGCGCAATGGGGTTTAGGTTCTCAACACGAGCTCAGTTCAGACGCCCTGTTGAAGACGATAGACGAAGGAAATGATACGGGTGGTTCGGATAAACGTGAGCCTATGTTGAATGTCATTAATTCCATATTCTGACTTGTAATTAGGCATGTGGACAGTCGACCCTATTGATGGAACGAAAGGCTTCTTACGCGGTGGTCAATATGCCGTTTGTTTGTCCCTCATTGTGAATAGCCAGGTTGTGCTGGGCGTCATCGGATGTCCGAATCTCTCAATACATCCCGCAGACCCTGACGGAGGCAAGGGCTGTATCTTTGTTGCGGTTCGGGGACAAGGCGCTTTCCAGGTAATCTCCAATTCTGTATATGTGACCCCCCTAATTCCCTCCACAGATCACTATGTCTGGCACCGGTGCGATTAAGCTTCCTTACTTTCGTCCAGAAAAGTCATACGTTCTGCAATCGGAGGAACCGAAGCACACAAATATACCCTTGATAAGACGGGTGTCCGATGAGCTCCATCTCACTGAATGGGGAATGGACAGCCAGGCCAAATATTGTTGTCTTGCCAGAGGAGAGGGTGCTGTGTATCTTCGCATGCCGGCGCCTACCACTGGTGATAAAAAGCCTTACGAGGAGCGAATTTGGGTAAGTCGTTGTTCATTAAATTATTCGGTAGTGCTAAGAATTCCGAAACCCTGACTTGCAGGATCATGCACCTGGAAGCATCCTCGTTGAGGAGGCAGGTGGCAAAATTACAAACTCTGAGGGCGCTCCGCTCCAATTTGGACTTGGAAGGGGAATGGGGGAGAACCGTGGTTTTGTAGCTACAGTCGATGAAGAACTCCATGAGCGGGTGGTATCAGCTATCAAGCAAGCTCCTAAGGCTAGAGCTTAAGGGAGATCATAAACAGTGCTAGACTCTCCCTTATCTCTTATCTATCAGACGCTGGTATAAGGTCATCAGGTCTCCCGCATACCTTAGGGACAACAAACCGTGACATAATTATGGTAAGATGGTCAAAAGCACCCACAGTTACAAAGCACCTCAGCCTCCGTGTAGGAAATTAGTGCCTTCTCTACACTGCCTCCCACAATAACTAAAAGCTCCAAAGAACGTTCTACGGTGTCACAAATACCCGGCGAATTAGCGCTCAGCGTTTAGCACTTGTTGAGATATTTGTGCGAGTCTTGCGAATCTGATGTTAATATACCTCAGGTCTTGAGGTGCTCGTGATTGACGTCAGTATATCATCAGGACCAGTTGGTAATTGTGGTCGGACATTAATTGGGACACTCAATCTCCTCAGCTGCAGTTGTCAATGCCGGAAGCGTTCATATAAAGCCTCGGAACTGACAAGAATGTGCATTTGAAATTATGCCATTTGCTCTGACCCACGTCCAGATTGCTGAGCGCTAAGTACTATATAGCTAGCACTCTCTGCATGTGGGTTTTCAAATGCGGCCAAGAGGGCCGAATGGGCGTGTGAGATCTAAACGCTTGAAGAACGGCATTCTGCCTTACCTTGGTAAGACTTCTCAATTGCTTCTCAAGTTCTCACACATGTGCCGCTATGAGCGCTAACTTTCTTCAGTCATGAATCTCGACGGACTTCGTGCTTTGCACCCCGTTTCCTCACTTCCTCATTTCCCTACAAAGGGTGGCTACGAAGGCTTCCTGCGAGTCTCTGACATTCGGGCGCTCGATAGAGATCACAGCCGCTGCAGTGAGCGCTAGAATTCTGCCTCATGGCCGACGGCGCTTGCTACATCACATCACATCATATAGCGCTAATGCAGTATTTAACCCACCTCTCTATGGAATTGTAATCGACAGCTCTCTCGACTTACCACGTATTCTATGCTGCCTGGCAAAGATGATTGACATGGCAACTCTCAAGACCGCCACATATAGCATCAAGCATATTGCTACCGGGCAATATGTTGCTCTCAAGGACACCAAGAGAACGTCAACTTTGATTTCTCATAAGGATAGCCATTTCGAACATCTCGCAGTAAGCTTTTGCAGAGTTAGCCTCTATGATATGCTCACTTCGCCTCGACAGTGGGTTCTGGACAAGCTGACTGGACTAGAAGACACGTATCATGTCCGGAGTTTCCTTCAGAACACTTTTGCTCTGACGGGACAGCCTCCCACAGCAGGCGCTGAAATTGTTTCCGGGACGGAATCATACCCGTGGATCATTCGTCCTGCCGCCAGTAGTTTTGGTGACATCTACCTGTGGGTAACGTGATCATTTTTGACGTGTTTCTTGAATATGCGATGATATTTAGCATTTCTCCTTACTCGGATCCCTCACTCTATTGGACCATTGTGAAGACGAGAGATGGCATCAATGTAAGCCTATACAAGTCTAACATTCAATCTTGTACTAATCAGCCATAACAGGCTACACTAACCAATAATCCAAAACATCATGTATATTGGCAATTTGTTAAAATGTCTGCCTAACTTAGGGTACGAGCTGGGAGTTGGGTGGATCGTGATCGCGGGTTTGGAGTGGGGAATGTGGGGTCTGAGGGGTCCGAGTGTGAGGTCGAGGGGTCTGTGTGTGAGGTCTGAGGTGTCCGAGTCGGGGTCACGTCCAGCCAGCTCTCAGCGAAAATTTCATGTACATATTATTGTTTATGTATCTCAATCTTTGATTTAAATACTGATAACTCAATTGGGCTGTGACTGGATCCAGGGTAGTCCGTTTTTTTATGTGGTATCAGAAGTTCTTAGTGATGCTGATGAAAATTTTATCGCATCTCGTGGTGCCCACTTTACATGACTGCCCGGCTTTTGAAGAGCCCTTTCACATCCGGCGTGTACCACTGGGTCGGAAGTGGAATTATGCACCTCTAGGCTGTGTTTATTTATATGACAAATAATTCACGGCGCCATCTAGAATCCGAGCATGGTGATACCTTGACGCCACCCCAATTCTGCATTTTCGCGATCGCGGATGAATGATACTACGCGCCGCGAGGCCATGTTACTTTATGACTTGAACTGCCACATGCCGGTCCTTGATTCTGCATGTGGAGTTCATGCATGTCCGTTGGACTTGAGATATCCGTGTACGACACGATCCCATGGCACCGCTTCATATACGGTCTCGACACCACTGTCAGCGGTGAAGTCGGACCAATGTGTCTTGACTCCGCCCTGACTATAAGAATGGCCTGGTAAATGCAAGGTGCGTAATCGAGACGTTCTACACCTTTCTCACTATAACTCGCCCATTTGCTGCGTACTCACCTTTGCGACGATGACAGTTCTAGGCAACCTTCGAACTGGGACTTACACTATTAGGAATGCTAGTACAAACGACTTCGTCGCTGTACAAGGCCCAGAAAAAGCCGCTACCCTGGTAGGGAGCAAGGATGGCCGAACAGAGAATGCTGCAGTACGTCCAGTCTACATGTAGAGCAACCGGAAATAAAGTTTAAACATTCTGTAGTGGATCCTGGAAAAACTCAGTGGGTACCACGACAAGTACAACATCAGAAATTTCGCGCAAAACTCGTACGCCACTGTCAGCTCTGTGCAAAAAAGAAATGCTGCACTCAGCTGTGGACGCGAGGCATGCCCCTGGATCATCAGACCAACTGGATATGGCACTTATGTGTCCGTCTTCCATCAGAGTTTATTACATCTTATCTGACAGACGCACATCCAGGATATCACCACACTCAGATGCTTCGTTGTTCTGGAGCCTGATAACGTCCGGGGATCACTCACAGGTATCAATACTCTCATAATTGGGGGGTTCACTTACATAGCAGTATGGCATAGGCGCTGTTGACGGATGATCGAACCAACACCGTCCATTGGTACTTGCATCGTGTTTCGGGCCCGGCCTGAGGACATGTTGCATTGAATGGACAAAGGGCAGTTGGATGTTGAACTCATCATCATTATGAGAGTAATGAGTATAAACCCCCCGCCCTTATTTCATCTCTTCGACGTGGAGAGATTTTTTGGTGGAGGCAAGCTAAGTGGGGCTCATACGATCAATAAATGTGATCGCGTTTAATGTTACCTATGTTTTCAAACTCAGATTATCAGGTTCTTCCAAGCTATTCCTTTATAGTTAGTTGTCCTATAGGTAGTGACAGTTAGTTCGTAACAACTTCCTCAGATCCATAAGAATAGGATCGCATGCAGCACGTAATACTTATCGCCGTCTGAACGCGTGGAATTCAACCTCAGCATGATGCCCGACTTGACTATTGTTAGCGGCGTGCTCTTAGGCTGGATGTCTTTGATGTTGTTGACAGGGAACCATTAAAATCCACTCACGCATGCTGATAGAAGAGGTTGGTGATTTGATGCAAATGTTGATTTCTCATAATTCTCCGCCCATTTTATTAGGCACACGGGTCTAGTACTTGTGGCAGGTCGCCTGGGCGCACCCAGGATATTACTTCTTGTTCATATGACAACAAGATTTTAAGTTGGAGACACAAGTGAAGGAATACACATTACACACCGCTTCAGTGAACAGATGTCGGTCAGTGGGGTGCTGACATCTTCATGTCATCGTTGTTTCTTTAGCGCCAACGACGCAGCCTGGATCACTTATTAAGCAACATTATGGTACGCAGCCTGCCGCACCCTTCAAACGTTTTTCCAGCGCAAATTGGACAATCTTGTCAATATCTGGGGCTACCGTGAAGACACGAAGTCGTGTATGGAGGGAGAGACGCTCGAAGGACACCCGGATTAATGGGTCCGCGATGTTCTGTGGGCGTCCGACATCAGTTTTCCAACTGACTATATTGCAACAGCATCCCGAATCAAAACATCTCGTGATTTCTGAAAATATTGATAAGACGGTGTTAATTTGGTCAAAGGACTTGCCAACTTGATCATCTCCGTGGGTGAAGCTTAAGATCCGTCAACGGCCTCTGATGGCACCTAGCACAGCACAGGCAAGTTGACTGACATTGTGTAGTTACACGTATCATGGCGTCTCGGCGGCAAATGAAATCACTTCGCAGTGAGCTGTGGCGACGAGAAGGTCACGTTATAGGGGAAGAATCTGCGAAGCGTCTAGGAATTCATGGCATGTTGAGTTAAGTCACATTTGTGTTTTGATCGGATGGTGGCTCTTCTGAAGCATGTATAATGCATGTCACACACGCACCAGAAGAGCCCGTCCGCGTAAGTGTCACCCTTGATGCGATAAGTACAACTGCCGACCGGTACTGTGGCGCTTAGTCTCCTGTGGCAGGCAGACGAAGATGAACGTTCCTTCGGGTGGTAGCCACAGAATAGGCAATTCGAGAATCGAAGCATGAATTTGGATGCAGAGTCATTTTAGAATGTGATTGTTAGGATCATAGTTGTACATTTGCCACTAGAAGGAACAACTGCCATCTTCTAATTTGTCACGGAGTTTGAAAGTTGCGATCTTTCATTCAATCAAAAATTATCTGCGAGCGACCCCACATTCGCAACGATCATGGGCAGGAACAGTACGAGGAACAGTACGCAGAACACTCCATGCTCATGTTTTTCTCGTCTGATGGCCCACAGAATCCAACAAATCATCAGTACCGCAAAAATCCAGTCAGTCCCCATTCCCCATTCTCCAACACATATAGCAGAAAGAACAACATTGATCGAGCCCTACACCAGAGCTCAAGAAAGACCCTGGAGTACCAAGGCTTCCTCAACTAAAAGTTCGGAATGCGGAGAAGCGGAAATCTAGTTCTGTACGTTGTATTGGAGTCTGAACTGCCATCACTCCATTTTGAGTTACTGCCCCTCAGCCTGCGATTTCTCAGCGTGATGATCCAGATGCATATATGGCCGCTGAACCTACCCTGTCTTCACTAGCGGCACTTGCTTCAGAAACCCAGGAGATCGTAGACCAGGATACCACGACTTGTGCTGACTCCTCACAGAAGACGAAAGAGCAAATTCGCCGCCACTACGTCCGTACACTACACAAAGTAATTGATCAAAGTGACATTGTCATTCTCGTGCTCGATGCTCGCGATCCGGAGGGTTGTAGGAGTCGACTGGTTGAAGAAGAGGTAAGACGGAGAGAAAGTGAAGGGAAGAAGCTTGTATTTGTGCTGAATAAAATCGGTATGCATGTCAGTTTTATTTGATATTTGCACCCTTCCTCATCATACACTGGACGAAGATCTGGTCTCAAAAGAAAATGCTCAGCAGTGGCTCCGACACTTGCGACATTCCACGCCGACACTCCCATTCCGTTCTGCCTCCTCTAATCAACGTTTTAATCTCAGCTCTACGACGGCACCCGGACTTATGCGCCTTCTTAAAGCATTCAAGCCCAGTGCACAGAGTATCACAGTCGGTGTCGTCGGCTTTCCAAATGTCGGCAAAAGCAGTCTCATCAATTCTTTGAAGCGATCAAAGGTCTTGATCTGCTTGCTATTACTCGTATCGAATGTCTTATATGTTATATGAGTTCAGGCTTGTGCGGTGGCTGCACAGCCAGGTCACACGAAAGACCTCCAATCCGTGCAGCTGGAGCGCGGAATCAAGATTGTCGATTCACCTGGTGTAGTTTTCGATGAAGATGATCCGAGTGACACTAGCCAGAAGGGCAGCGTTCTCCTGCGAAACGTAGTCAAAGTCGAGGATATAGAAGATCCAATTGCTGTCGGTGCGTTTCTTGGTATACATCCATTTCCTGAGGGATGTATTGTTAATCTCACTGCCACAGTGGAGGAAATCCTTGCGCGGACGGAGCATGACACACTGCAAAGGCTATACAACCTCCCTCAATATTCAAGTACGCTGGAGTTTCTAACCATGCTTGCGCTCAACAGCGGACGCTTGCTCAAGGTCAGCCTTTCTATTTGTAAATTTTGACACTTCACACAACTATTTTATCTCCAGGGAGGTACCCCCGACCTACTTTCAGCCGCACGTCACGTTCTCATGGACTGGAATCACCAAAAAATCCCCTACTTCTCCGTTCCGCCTACCGTCCACCCCTCGTCGATGCCTTCTGCCACAGCGGGCGCAGAAGCTGTTGGGCAGGCACAAATCTTGAATGCATTCTCCAAACCTTTTGAGCTCGCAGGTTTGTTTGGCGCAGCGGACGCCGGTGCATTTAATGAAAATGCACAGATGCCGGAGGAGGTAGCTATGGATGATGGTGAAGTCGCTGCACAAGAATCTGGTATGATAGTCGATGATGGTATGACTGCATCCGCACTTTCACTCCCATCATCCCGCAAGCGTGTCCGTTCGCCCTCACTGGTCACGCAGGTAGGGACCACCGACTCCTCGGTACAATTGCGTATGCCGAAGCGGTTCCGCCGCGCCAAGGACCTTTCTGCGTACGAAGAAGCAGCTGCGCGGAGCCAGAGTCGCGCGCTGAACAGGCGGTCGCTGAAGCAGGACCGCAAGCGTGCACGGAGGGCTGCTAGCAAGTTGATGAAGGCTGGGCCGGAGATGGATGTTGATGGGCTGCAGGAGACATTTATTGCTGGTGTGCAGGTGTGATTCGCTGTTCTTTCTATATTATGGCATTTGTTTTGTGCAATATCAACTCTGCTTCTTGAACATGCTGCCCACCACAGCTCCAGCCAAAAATCTGAGCATTGTTACGAAGTAGTAAGTCTAATTTCCGTAAAATGATTTTGCGTAGATCTGACTCAAAATGTATGCCTCACTCAGCCCAACGGAGTAAGGACCTACAAGGAAATCAGTCATCGACCTGCCTGACGCATCGTACATACGAACGGCTGACAACAAGAAGCGGCTAAATGTCGTGATGTTTTTTTTTGCTTCAGAGTGCCCCTGGGGTCGTAGACCCTATGTTGGACATAATCTCGTCATAAGGTTTATTTCTTTCGTATGGTGAGAGAGTATAGACTTTTGAACAGGTACAAAAGGAAGGCTGCGGGCAAAGAGCGTATCAGTAGAATAGGTGGGTTGGCTGGTATAGCGTCAGGGTGAGCTACGATGTGGACTGTCGTGGCTCGGTGTCGTGATGTCGTGATGTTGCTGTCCATTGTGCCGTCACTACCTCTACAACAGCTCGTTTGCGGCTGAAAAAAAATCCGCTGCGCAGAGTAATAAATTGCACATTGCTACGAGGTAGCCAGATTTTTCCCCTACGAAATCGGTGCGGAGGAGTCTCTGTTGCTCCGACGTGCCTTGTTGCAGATGTCGTCACTTTCAGGCTCATTGTGCGCCACCCCCTCTTGCATTTTAGCGTGATGTAAAGGTTGCTGACGTTGTTTATCCTTCTGACAGGCTTTCATCGCATCATCGCGGGCATTTATGAAGGCGCGCTTTCCTATCGAGGACTAGAAGAGGCAAATGTATTAATGTCTCAGGTAATGACTACGCGCATAATTCTTCGGGTAATGACTAACGCATAATTCCTCGTCCATCTGCATCATATAAAGATCAGGACGTCTGATCCCCAGATTCCTACAACCATGGCTGATTCTGCTACTTCAGCACAGACCAACCAACCCCACGTCGCACTCATCACTGGCGCAGCCCAGGGCATCGGACGCGCCATTGCCCTGCGGCTCGCAGAGGACGGACTCGACATTGCCATTGCAGACTTGAAATCACAGCGCGCGAGCCTCGACGGCGTCGCGGACGAGGTGAGGACGAAGGGGAGGCGGTGTATTGTGTTGGAATGCGATGTGTCACAAGAAAATGAAGTCCAACGAATGGTGGAGGCTACGGAGAAAGAATTTGATGCACTGGACGTTGTGAGTGTCTCATTGGCTGAAAACATACCATATAGTCTGACAGATGGGGTATGGCAGATGGTAGCGAATGCCGGACGAATTTTCGTGAAGTCTGTGGTTGACTGTAAGCAAACCCCGTCTTCGATCCGCTTCGATGGTGACATCATACCCAATAGCCACCCTCGCCGATTTCGATAGGATCTTCGACACCAATGTGCGCGGGACGTTCCTCTGCTTGCGTGCTGCAGCGCAAGCCATGATCAGGCGAGGGCGTGGCGGGAGGATCATCAGTATGCATGTTCATTTGTTCATTTGTATTTGGATGATAATACCCTTTTTACAGGCGCATCGTCGGTATCGGGAAAGAAAGGAATGCCATTGAACAGTATTTACTGTGCGTCGAAATCTGCAATTCGATCATTTACACAGGCGCTCGGTGTGTATTCAAGAAGTTCTGTTACTTTATCTCATCTTAGTGTTCTTGTGTTCCAGCGGGTGAACTGGGGGCACACAACATCACCGTGAACGCATATGCGCCTGGGCCAGTTGATACACTTCTTTGTATGTTCTACCCTATGTTGTTTCCTCTGCTACTCTCGTCACCCTATCTCCCACTCTCCACCCATTGTATATGCACCCCGATGCTGACATGCACGTGTTTAGTACAAGGCTCCCTCGAAGAACTTGCGAAACAAATAGGGCTTCCTGATGGAAACACATTTATCCAAGGTGTATGTATCAGTCTCTCTCTCGAGGCGAGGTTCCCTAATCACTTCAATTGCTTTACAGTACCAAGCAAACGCGGCGCTGAAGCGGATTGGAACGCCGGAAGACATTGCGAATATGGTATCATTCCTCGCGGGCAAAGACTCCTCATACATTACTGGCCAGACAATCACAATTGATGGGGGCTTATGGATGGACTGATCATGTACTCATGGCAATGGCTGAGAGAATCACAGTATATGATATAACTCGTCTACAAACCCTTCGAGTCCTTTAGAGAATCAGTGTCAGGATGGGTGGTGCGAGTCCAAGCCGCGGGCATTTGTCGAGCATAGCAGTTGGGGATGCTGGCGACCGAAAGTTCTGTTTTGATAAGTAGAGACGTGAAAGGAGCACAGGGGGGAGTTGCAGCATGCGGGAAGGTCACCTTGTGCGCAGTACAAAATCGTTGACGAATAATGACATCGTTGAACTCGTTCCTCATCGAGCGAGATGATGGAAGTATTTGAGGCGGTGCTTTGTCTTGGGGTGACCTGAATGGTGGAGATGTGCGGGCCGGGCTGTGGAGGATCGATTCAATTGTTTCACTTGCTTCACAAGGTAAATCAGAGGTGGCAATCTGCTGGCATAGCAGAACAGGCGGGTGGCGGGTGACACGCTCTTGATACCGCCAATCCAACCACCCTATCACGATGCCCCACATAAAAGCAAGGCGTGTCCTGTCGCGGCAGTTGCCGCAGCAGTCGCAAGTCTATGATTTGGGTTAAGGTTGTATTAACTTCAAAACCTTCTCCATTAAGTCTGTTTCCTTGCGTCACCGCGGACCAGATCTAAGGCATTTGAGATCATCTTCAACTCGTCCCTCTTGGCAGCATTTTCGTCCCGGTACTAATGTCTCGTATCTGTTTCGAAAATGTTTTCGAAATGAATAATACTTGATCGTGAAGTTGTTGAGGATTTTCCTCAGGAAAAATCCAAGGCTGATTCGTTCATGCGCTGCGTATGATTCCTCAGGTACGCAACGAGCGCTCGTCCCTGAGCTGGCATTGTGATTCTGAATTTCTCACCCCATCTGCATCATATAAAGATCAGGACGTCAGGACTCAGGGTCCCTAGTGACCATGGCTGATTCTGCTACTACAGCACAGACTACTGACAAGCCCCGCGTCGCACTTATCACCGGTGCAGCCCAGGGCATCGGACGCGCCATTTCCCTGCGGCTAGCAGAGGATGGGCTCAACATTGCCATCTCAGACTTGAAATCACAGCGCTCAAAGCTCGACGGCGTCGCAGATGAGGTGAGGGCCAAGGGGAGGCGTTGTATCATCTTGGAATGCGATATCTCGCAAGAGGAGGAGGTCCAGCGCATGGTGGAGGCTACAGTGAAAGAATTTGATGCTTTGGACGTCGTGGGTGTCTCATTGGCTGTAAATCCGCTACATAGTCTGACAGCTGTGTAGATGGTAGCGAACGCTGGACGAAACGTCGTGAAGACTATGGTTGACAGTGAGCCAGCGTCGTCTTTATCCCAATGGTAGCTTAGATGGTAATATCAAACTCCAATAGCTACCCTCGTCGACCTCGACAAGGTCTTCGATACCAATGTGCGCGGGACTTTCCTTTGCTTGCGTACCGCAGCGCAGGTCATGATCAAGCAAGGGCGTGGCGGGAGGATCATCAGTATGCACGCCCATTTGTTATCTTGCATCTGGATACTAATCCCTTTTGTCATAGGCGCGTCGTCGATAACAGCGAAGAAAGGGGCAGCATTTAGCAGCATTTACTCTGCGTCGAAAGCTGCCGTTCGATCGTTCACACAGGTGCTCGGTGTGTATCCAAGAGGTCCTTTTCCTTAGTCCCACCTTAATTTCTTTCGCATCATACAGCACTAGAGCTCGGGTCATACAACATCACCGTGAACGCATACGCGCCTGGGCCAATTGATACGCCTCTCCGTATGTTCATGTCATTTCGTCTGCTACCCTCGTCACGCGTTCTCTTCGTTGTATATGTACTTTGATGCTGACATGCACGTGTCCAGTGAAAAGCTCCGGCGAAGCATTGGAGCAAGTGCTAGGAATTTCTGATGGAAATGCAATAATTCGAGAAGTGTGTATCAGTTTTTCTCTTTCTCAGTGAGGTTCCTGCCCCCTAATCGATCAAATTGCCTTAAAGCTCCACGCGGCAAACTCGGCATTGAAGCGGATTGGAACGCCGGAAGACATTGCGAATATGGTATCTTTCCTCGCGAGCAAGGAGTCAGCCTTCATCACTGGCCAAACAATCACAATTGATGGGGGAGGATGGATGGACTGACCATTTGCTTATGGCCGAAGAATCACACTGTATAATGTAGCCTGTCTACAAACTAGCCGTGTAAGTATATCCCAACTCTCTGTATGATCAAACCTTTGCTTGGTTAAGCCTTGTGCGTGGCCGTGCAGGTTCACGCATTTTCCCATGCGATCTTCTCAGAGTATGATATTTATCTCCGGTTCGAGCCAGCACACAGGACAAACCTGTGATCCAGATAAGATGCCACGAATATCGGATGAAATCTCCACGATACGAAATAGGAGTTCTCAATCGAGAAGGTGTTCCCAATGTGACTACATTCTGTACATGATACAGGGTTTCTTGCAGAAATTTGGGTACCAGTACATCACTCTGAACACTTCGTGAACTTCCATTCCGCGCCTGCAGACTCGATCTCGAGGAAGATCTGTATGCACCTGGTAAGAAATGGCAAAAACTCATATCGACATTAAGACCTACAGGCCCCGAATCGGATTTGGGCACACAGCACAAGCCGTTGTTCATGACAGGATAAACCAGCCCGAATATGAGACTCAACACTGCACTGGTTCTAGTCGCTAGTCACTAGATGCACGTACACCCAAGTGTCCTGGCTCTCTCTATGACGCTGTAAACCCCACTTTAATAAAGGTACGCGATACGAGTGTCGAGTGCGCGACACAACCTTGCAGTGAGCGACACAACCATTGAGTGTGCGATACAGCTAGGCGAGTGCGCGATACAACTATCGAGTGCGCGTGTTCCGAAAAGTATCACCCTGTGCGCGACTTCAAGGATGTCAGATACAATGTGTAAAGCTAAGTGTAAGATTAAGGCAGGGTGTCATATGGCAAGAGTGACTCGATGTTGCGTGGGATCTGTTTCACGGTGACGATCGGCCGCAGCAATGTCGTAGTTCATTGCACGAAGCTGCGATAACGATATCGAAGTAATGGTCAGTGTCATCATCCTTCTGAAACTCGACAGGAGCGTGACGGTAACCAGCAAGTGATGGAGGAGGGAGCAGCTTCGTGACTAGTGGCAACAATGAAAGTAAGATGTGCTAGCCGAGAAAAATAATCAGTACATCAAGATCTGGCAACATGTTGGCTGAGGTGCCTCTGCAGTGGGTCTGGCAAGAAGCGAGACTAAAAAAATGTACTGCAAAGTTATACAAACCTCAGGGTATCTCGCATGGCATTTGCAGCACGTCGCTAAGTAAATAAACCTTGAAAAAAGACAAATCTGGTTAATTCCTTCCTTCACAACCTGTTAGAACAGGTCGAACCACTCGATGTGAGAATTGGTGCGAGTGGAAATCTGTAGAAATAAATTTTGTGGAAAGCTGCTAGGGCGTTTGTTTGGATCGAAAGCCTTTGCCAAACAACCGCCAGTGACGGCGTGACCACCGTGACTGTTAACTATACCATACACTGCTGAGTCAACACTGGCTACCATCCCCTTTTCTTTGCTTTCTTTTGCCCTCAGTGCTAATTTAAATGTTCAACAAATGCTCAGGGACAACCTTTGCAAATGAGGGCTTCAGCTACTCGAGTCTCCAATTTGGCGAAATCGCTACAGTCCGGTCTAGACGAACACAAGCGAGGAAGTTATCTCGGAGGACCTCAAACGTCCTGCGGAATCATATATCCGACATAACACTGTTCCATAAACTTTGATATTTCCCGCAAATATGATCAAGGCGTCCAACACTAACTTACTCATAGGAAGAACCAACATTTGGTGGAGATCCTTTATTAAAGTGGGGTTTACAGCGTCATATACTACCCTTCCATTCTGGCAGATCCTACGATACTAGGGTGTGATGCCGACAAACACCTTGCGAAGAGAGGGCATGGCGATCAGAGTTGATAGGCAAGTATTTGCTGAGGTTGTTTTGACTGCATGGAGAATCTCCTTCATAGTCATCTTCAACATGGTCAGGGCCTCCGTCAGTTGGAGTGAATCAGCGTTTAAACAGTCCACGATGTCGTGAAGGATCAGAGCATTAGAATGAAGTGGTCATGTCATGCAGATGACGTGAAACGACTATGAAACCTGTCGTTATGTGTTCCCGGAGACGGAATCGACCTTTCTTCGCAAGCTGAAGTGCTGTGACTGCATGCTTGAACAGAGAGAACTGGCCGAACTGAGACTTGATTCAGGGGCACGAAGGATCTACTGATCTACTAATCTACTACGTGCTACAAGCACTAGCTTACATACTGTAGGGAAAGTTCGGACAACAGAAAGGAGAGGAATAAACTAGAAGAGCTAACACCTAAGCAAGTCATCAGCTCCTCAACATCTCCACAAGCGCAACAGCTTCACTCACCATCTATTTCCCACCAATCAACTTCTGCTTCAGACAAGTAAACACACTGACGGTACGAATGCGCATAAAGTACGTGAACCAGAACATAGCAAAAATCTACAAATCATACATGAGCACCAAATCCAAATCCAAACAAATCCGGCAGTGACTCACGTTGAACAGGACGTATCCGAACACGATGCCTATATTACGCCAATGGTAGCTGTACTTGATGGAGAAGATCGAGTACATGTAGTCATCAGCGGTTTCGTAGGGACAGTACTGGCAGCCTTCTGAGGCATCGGGGTTCGTGAGGTAGCCGCCGGCGAATTCCATGAAGGGACCCATGTACTTGTCGCATGTCAAACCCTTCGGCGGGTTGACGGAGACTAGTTCCCTGGAGGCGCAGCTGATAGGTGTCCCACCAATAGCTACGAGGATAAAGATGAATAAAACTGTCCATCAAATAAATCATTCACGAACCTTGACCAAGGAGGCCCTGGATGATGTATGTGAAAGGAGAGACCCTATACATCCATCTCCACCAATTAAGCTCGAAGAACGGCTGGATGACACCATCACTAGTGGATTATTAGCGTGAAGTAGCGTGGATCAAATCGTGCAACTCACAAGATCATGATAAAGACACTAAGAGATGTGTAATAAAGGGATGCAACGGGAGCGGATGGTGCCATGGACGCGATGGCATGTCCAATCGTGGTATAGAACAATGGGAATGCAACGGAGAACATAAGGAATGTGTAGCCTGCCCGGTCTCCTAGGAATCCAACGGTCCAGTACCAGCAGACAAAGAACATCGTCGAACTTGCTATGTTCCAAGGAATTTCAACGACAAGCTGCGACAGGACGAGAGCAGTCCAGTTATACATCCTACTAGGACGTTCGCGGATTTCGTACACTGTGCGAATGTCGAGGTAGACAGCCATGAGCTGATGGACAAGGGGAATGCAGAGCACGAGCGTGAGGGTGACTGACTAAAGAGGTGTGAGTATGGTAGGTTACTCAATGAAGAATCCTGATGGATATACTTACGAACAGCTTGTCTTGGGTGCCCTGCAAAGAGTCGTTTGCCTGGAAGAATGTAAAGCCCACAAGGAGACCGCCGACGGTGTTAAGCACAAACTTGGCGCGGATATACGTAGGATTGCGCCAGTATGCTTGGAAGTTCCGTCGGGCGAGGGCAATGAACTGGTGCGACCACGAGGTGGTATAGACAGAGTACCGGACACCAATCTGTTGTGGACGAGTACGACCATCTTCATGCATCTTGTCAATCTGAACTTGAAGTTGCGCAGCTTCTGATGAACGCTCCCAGACATCGTACCAGTCAGTAGTGGAGACTGCGGTCGCTCCAGCACCTATGACGTCGAGCATGTATTCCGCCCTTGAATGCACCGGTAAGCACAAGGCATAGTATGACTGCATCTAACTTACGGGTTGGCATCAGAGCTGCAGCGTGGAGCACCATTGCGCTCAAAGTAGTCCAACATAGTCGACGAGTTCTCGCCAATGTCACCAAAGTAGACGGTCCGTCCACCCTTGCAAAGGAGCAACAATCTGTCAAAGACCTGGAAGAGTTCTCCTGAAGGCTGATGGATTCTGTACGCCTCATAAGCAGTGGGAAATACACGCGTAGAAATGGTACGTACGTGCAGAGAATAGCCTGACCATGGTCAGCAAGCTCACGGAGGAACTGTACGATAGCCCAGGCAGATTGAGAGTCAAGACCAGACGTGGGCTCATCCAAAAAGAGTAGAAGTTTGGGCTGTTGGGTGCTTAGCGCAACTTCAGCCTGAAGGGAATATAATCAAACCTTGGCAGCGAGCTCCACTGCGATGGTGGTACGTTTACGATGCTCGACCCCGAGAGTGCCGACGATAGCATCAGCGTACTCTTCCAGACCGCACATTTGAAGGCACTTGTCGACGCTGCACCGCAAAGTTCAGTGGGGGTTGATCATGGGCAAATATTGTACGCACTAGGCTTCCTTTTCAGCGAGAGGAACTGACTGGGGCTGGCGAAGATTGGCAGAGAAAAGGAGCGCTTCACGAACAGTCGCCTCGGGAAGGTGAGTGTCGAGCTGTTGGCAATACCCACTAAACATGACAGTCAGGTAAGCTCGGCACAAACTGGGACAATACTCGCATCTGAGCCTGGAAATCTATGGGGAGCGACTGCCCGTTAACGAATCGGTCGCCAGCCACTACACCAGTACCGATGCGTTGTGCAAGAACGTTCAAAAGCGTGGTCTACAAATATTCAAGTAAACGGCATGCCCAACAGGTGGTCATAGGAGGTCATACCTTTCCAGCGCCAGATTCACCCATGAGCGCAGTGAGTTTCCCTGGGGCCACAAAGCCCGTGACGTCGTCAAGAAGGCGTTTCATCCCTCCCTCAACGGGGACTTCATACTGCAGGTGCTGCCACGTGAACAGATCCGTAACCATGGTGCTCTTCTCTTGATCGCCAAAAGTCGAGGGATCAGCTGCCTTGGAGCAAGATCCAGAACGAATCTCTGCATCCGCCTTCTCCTCGTCAAAGGCCTTCGCATTCCCATCGATAGAAAATTGCTTGAAGAGAACGACGGCACTGTCGAAAGCAGACGAAGTATTCCATTCTGTGGCGATTAGGAGGACGGTCAAGAATCCAAGGTAGAAGGCACACAAGACACCGAAGTTCTGGGGGGGTGTCATGAGCTATTCACGAAGTGTTACGCGACCGGCTTACCCTCCAAAGATGACTATACATAAAGTCATATGTCAATTGAACGTAAATGTTGCCATCAACGAGAGGCTGCCCGGGCTGCGATCCTACTGCTGTGCACACCTGGTTGGCAAGCGAAACATTCTCATAGCCGGGACCTTGAGGGACAAGAGTAGAGCAAACTCCGTCGAGGGTATGGAACTCGTTGACAACAAGTCCGCCAAACGCCCACCACAATGGCTAAGATATCGATATTCACATCAAGCGAAAGAAGTATACAAGGGAAAGGATGACGCACGTTTAACCACATGATCCACCTCAAGCCCTTGGGAGCAGTCGGCCAAGGAACTGTGTACCCACTATAGAGCGATATCAACATAACGAAGATACCGCCAACAGCCATTGCGCCAAGACGTGTTTTGAAGCTCGCAGCAACGGCCCTGAACAACGCCTTCATGGTTTGCGACATTAAGAAGAGATAAAGGTAAAATATGCTGTTGTCCAGTAGCGTAAGTATGAGAGCCAAGAGGAAGCGGCTTGAAGAACTTACAAAAACTGTGCAGCAGAACGTTGCAGCCCAACTAGGAAGTAAAGTAGTACAGCGAAAACCAGCTGAACCATCAAAGTGATCGGAATATCGACGACAGTATGGGCGAGGCTCTGGATGAACGGGTAATGCAACGCGGCTTTCTGGTGGCGAAGTACGATTGGACGCTGCAAGAAGAGCGCAGGGATTTCCGCAATAGCTGTAAGCGTACTCAATAACAGACAGCTGAAAGAGCCGTGAGGAACTACTTGCATCAAGACAGGGGAAGATACTTACAAAAACAGAACACTTCCACGGGAGAAATAGGCTGAAGTATCATCTGGCACGTTCAGAAAGGCCGTGCCCATAATTACCGCTTGGAGGACCTGAGCGCTATCATCCGGTGTCATTGAGGGTTGGACAAAAAGAGAACGTCACATACAACAGTTGTACACCGAGCTCGAACTTGTTACCAAGAATGACTTGCACGCGGCGTGTCATGACTGCTTTGACTTGGTAGGGAATAGAAGTCATGTACGCAGTGGACGTGCTGGCACGTTCGGCGGCCGCGCTGGACAGATACGCCTCCTTGTGTTCGTCGTTTCCAACGGAGTGCTGGCGATGGTGTTCGATCGCTCTCTTATTCTCACGGCCGACATCAGAATCCATAAAACGACTGGCCAATTCCTCTGACGTCCGTGGGACAAAGCTCTCATATCCAGGCCGGATTTTCCTCGCGTTTGGGTCCGTTACTGACAACGATGATTATAAGACAATATAAGAAAACCGGAATGTCCTACCTGCAACCAGGAAATCAGGAGTGGTCTGCCTGTTTTGGGGTTCGAAGCCCATATCGATGAAATAATCTTTAGCTGACTTTGCCGAACCAAAGTAGACCATCTTCCCCTCGTCAATGATACAGACCTTATCGAACAAATCGTACAATTGCTCGCCCGCCTGGTAGAGGGAGGCGATCGAAGTCGTGCGTTTGACATCTGTGATGGCACGCAATGTGCGGACGAACTCAAGGGCAGTCGAGGAGTCTAGTCCGCGAGTGGGACTGGATGAGAAACAAGTCAGAAGATTACCACCTTAAATGACAACACCTTACTTATCCCATGCACCAAGTGAGCCTGCAGAGCCCAAGGTTTCCGCGATAGAGACTCGCTTTCTTTCGCCGCCGGAAACCCCTTGAATCTGAGCATTCCCGACCAATGTATCTTTCGAACGGTACAGTCCAAAGACTTTCATTAGCATCGTCGTGGTATCCTCAACATAGTCCTCGCGCGTCTGGCCCAGAAGACGTGTTGCGGGAGTACGGTTTCTAACTGCGAAGGAGAGGGTCTGGTTGACGGTCAGGGTCGGGAAGTGGATGTCATCCTCCGGACAGTAAGTCACATCGCCACGGAAGGAGTCGTGAATCTCCTTTGGGGTGAATGAATCGTAGAAAACTTCACCCTCAACAGCATGATACTCTCTACGTTGATTAGCGAGCGTCTTGAGGAATGTTGAGCACCCAGAACCGGGACGACCCAGGACCACTGGGTGGAAGGTCAATACTGGAGGTCAAGAGAGGACGTATACTTACGAAGCATTTCACCGGGAGTGACAACACCTTCGAATCCGGACAAGATGTCTTTGGTTGAGGGATGACGACGTTGCCTGATCTTGCGCAGAATAGTTGCGGGATTGAAAGGATCGCCGACGGTGGGCTGGAGGGAAGTACGAGAACCTGCACCGATGACGCGCAGGTCCTTAAACATGACACCAAGCTGGCGATCCTTGATTCCTTCATCTTGACGGCTGAGTGGGAGATAATAAAATATTGAATTAGACAGTCCACATATGAAGATCAGCACGAAACACTTGCCGTTTCATGAGGTCTCTGAGGACCTGTTCAAAATCAAAAGGTTGTTCATTTTTTGCGGAGGTGGGTATATCAGACGAATTCGAAAGGAGTGAGGGAGTGGGTGGGTCTGAGTAGAGGTTGCGGGTTGCAGCCTGCAGGGGGGTAGTTGGAGAGTCCATTGGTTTAGTATTAGAAAGGTCATGTTGTGCTTCATGGAGAACCATAGCAAATTGAGGAAAGGGTCAAAACGAACTTGGATTAGTGAAAATGGTACCCACAGACTATATTGGTGAGCTTGTTCGGTTCGGGGAGCGAAGAATCAATGGTTACCTGACCCTTCTATGTCCACAACGTGTTGAGAAGCATGGTTGAATCACGAATGCGATGCGTCATGGGTCTATTGAAGTACTTATCTGTTATACGGCATTGGTCGAGCTCTTTACGTTATGCCATTTCAATGATCTTGGTCTACTTGATGGACACCCTACGGTCGCACACTGGCATAGCCCGATAGTACTCGATGTACCGAGGAACGGCCATCGATATCTGTGATAGCCAACTACTAATCTGAGAGAGGCCGGATCCATTTACGTTCACAAGACGACACTCGACGACGTACAAACTCCGCTCGATCTGAGCACTCGACACGCAGTTTGAACTCGCTAACGGTGACTGACCCGGGTGCGAATGACACAACACCGGGTGATAGAAGGGCTTACCTATTACGATTCCGAACCAGAGTAAAGGCTGGACCCGAAGTACGCCATGGACTGCTTAAGTGACCTCGGTCATCATCTCGGGCAGTGGCACGACGTCGTGAACTTGATGCTGCAGAAGACAGCTCCTGTTCTCCTCCAGGGTGGAGAAGAGGGCGGCAAATTTGGACTTGAAAACGACATGCTTGTCGAGCGGTGGTTGAGGTTTTCCTGTATTTCCAGGCACCAGCACTCCACGGGGTTCCTGGAGAAAAGCTAGCTGCATCATCCTCCCGCCTTAGATGCACATGGGCGTCTCAGAGAGAAAGGATATAATTCGGTGATACCACGGATGAGCTGGCATACCTCAGTGACAACACTGATCTGAGCATTTCTGGGCCTCGCTGGCATAATTCGGTCAGAACACTACCGCTGATGAGCTGGCATGATTCCTCGCCTATAAGATCGGGAAGTCTGTACTCGATACCCCTACATTTACTTCCATGACCGATTCTGCCCCTCCAGGACTAACCAACCAGCCCCGCGTTGCACTCGTCACCAGCGCAGCCCAGGGAATGGGGCGCGCCACTGCTCTGCGGCTTGCAGAGGACGGACTAAACATCGCCATCGCAGACTTAAAAGCAAAGCGCACGAAGCTCGACGGCGTCGCAGATGAGGTGAGGGCAAAGGGGAGGCAGTGCATTGTCTTGGAATGCGATTTGTCCCAAGAGGAGGAGGTCCAGCGCATGGTGCAGGCCACAGAGAACGAGTTTGATGGTTTGGACGTCGTAAGCGTCTCATCGACAGCAAGCTTGCCAATATTATATACAATCTAACGACTGGGTAGATGGTAATAAATGCTGGACAATTCATCTCAAAGCCCATGGTTGACTGTGAGCCACCCCTCTCTTCAGCCGCCGCTTCGCGTCTCCGATGCCAGTGATGACATCGAACCCACGTAGGCACCCTCACTGATTTTAGCACGGTCTTCGACGCCAATGTGCGCGGGACGTTCCTCTGTTTGCGTGCTGCAGCACAGGTTATGATCAAGCGCGGGCGTGGCGGGAGGATCATCAGTATGTAACCCATTAATTCTCTTGCACCTGGGTAGTAATATCCGTTGTCACAGGTGCATCGTCAGTGTATGCGCACAAAGGGACAGCATTGAGCAGCATTTACAATGCATCAAAAGCTGCCATTCAATCGTTCTCACAGACGCTTGGTAAATCCACTTTATTACTTCGTCTCATCTCATGGTGCTGTTATACATTCAGCGAGTGAACTTGGGCCACACGGCATCACTGTGAACTCGTATGCCCCTGGAGTAGTTGACACACCTGCCTGTACGTTTTCCCCCTTAGTATATCCACTCTGACGCTGAAACGCAAGTTTTCAGTGCGTTCCATCACCAATGAGATGGCAAAAAAAGTAGGGCTTCCTGATGGGAAGACCGTTCTCCAGGGTGTATGTATCAGTATTCCTCTCAGTGAGGCTCCCGCCCTCCTAATCGCTTGAATTGTGTTGTAGTACAAAGCACAGGTCCCGCTGGCGCGGTTAGCGACACCAGAGGATGTCGCCAACACAGTATCGTTCCTCTCGGGCAAGGAAGCCGCCTACATCACTGGCCAGATAATCGTACTCGATGGGGGAGCCGCCGCATAGATGGACTAACGATGCTTATGCGAGAGGAACATCTCACATCATGCTCGAGAACAGATGACTGCGATTATAGGTTCGAAAGATAAACATGTTCAACACTGCATACTATTGAAGCTATCTTCTGCCCATGTATAACTCCAGACTGAACAATAACACCTAACTGACCCCGTTAGCCTTAGGTTGGCTTCAGATGCTCTACCGCCCCAAACCCATGGTACGGGCGAGCCAATAGTTTATATATTACACCCAACGCCTATTCGATTTGACACAGACCACAGCAGATTATCGTATGTAGTACTGTCTACATAGGGGTCTGCCCCAAGGGCCAAAACGACAAAAAAACGGTTGTGTTGCATCCGCATAATGTTCGATGTCTTTGTGGACACAACCAGCCTGTCCTTGAAATAGAAAATCAGTATTTTGGTCACCACGTCCTAGACTCTTCACACCACATTATTATAATGAGATATTATGATGATTTTCATACATCTCATAAATGCTCTACCAAATTTTTAGAAAGACAGCAGTTGTGGTTCGATTGCTAGCCCATTCATGACGTCTCTGTTTCATGAAACACCAGGTGGGTGGGAATAAGAACTTCAAACTAGCAGAGAGAAGGAAGATAATTCGGTGATACTAACATTGATGAGCTGGCATACTTCATCTGCATACTAGTACAGAAGGAACGAATACCTTCGTCCGTCTGCAGACTAACTGATCTGGCCTCGCTTGGCCTCGCTGGCGTAATTCGGTGATAACACTGATGAGCTGGCATAATTCCTCGTCTATAAAATCAGGAAGTCTGGACTCGATACCCCTAACTCAACCGCATTCACCTCCATGACCGATTCTGCCCCTCCAGGACTGACCAACCATCCCCGCGTTGCACTCGTCACCGGCGCAGCCCAGGGAATTGGGCGCGCCATTGCTCTGCGACTCGCAGAGGACGGATTGAACATTGCCGTCGCAGACTTGAAAGCACAGCGCACGAAGCTCGACGGCGTCGCAGATGAGGTGAGGGCAAATGGGAGGCGGTGTATTGTCTTAGAATGCGATGTCTCGCAAGAGGATGAGGTCCAGCGCATGGTGCAGGCTACAGAGAACGAGTTTGATGGTTTGGATGTCGTAGGCGTTTGATCAGCTGCAAACTTGCCAATGTTGTATACAGTCTGACACGACTAGGTAGATGGTAGCAAATGCCGGACAATTCATCTCGAAGTCCATGGTTGACTGTGAGTCAGCCCTTTCTTCAGTCGCGGCTTCGATGCCAATGATGACATCGAACCCACATAGGTACCCTCACTGATTTTGGCAAGGTCTTCGACACCAATGTACGCGGGACGTTCCTCTGTTTTCGTGCTGCAGCACAGGTTATGATCAAGCGCGGCCGTGGTGGGAGGATCATCAGTATGTATCCCATTAATTCTCTTGCACCTGGGTAGTAATATCCGTCGTCACAGGTGCATCGTCAGCATATACGAGCAAAGGGGTAGCATTGAGCAGCGCTTACAATGCATCAAAAGCTGCCATTCAATCGCTCTCACAGACACTCGGTAAATTCACTCTATTACTTCATCTCATCTCATCTCACTGTTATACATTCAGCGAGTGAACTTGGACCACACGGCATCACTGTGAACTCGTATGCCCCTGGAGTAGTTGACACACCTTCCTGCATGTTTTTCCCCCTAGTATATGCACTCTGCCAGGCGCTGAAACGCAAGTTTGCAGCGCAGTCCTTCGCCGAAGATATGGCAAAAAAAGTAGGGCTTCCTGATGGGAAGACCTTTATCCAAGGTGTATGTATCAGTATTCCTCTCGGCGAGGCTTCGCCTCCTAATCGCTTGAACTGTGTTATAGTACCAAGCACAGATCCCGCTGGCGCGGATAGCGACACCAGAGGATGTCGCCAACGCGGTATCGTTCCTCTCGAGCAAGGACGCCGCCTATATTACTGGTCAGATAGTCGTAATCAATGGGGGAGCATAGATGGACTAACAATGCTTATGCGAGAGTAATATCTAACATCATGCTCGAGAACAGATGACTGAGATTATAGGTTCGAAAGATAAACATGCTCAACACTGCATACTATCCAAGCTATCTTCTGCCCATCCGTGTGTAACTCCAGACTGAACAATAACACCTAGCTATAATTTATGCACGAGTGCATCCACTATTTCTTGTGTGCAGGATAATTCCCTGGGCAGCCATACCTCTGCGCAGAAGTCTGCTATCGAGAACCTTCACTTACTCGCTCCGCTGAGCGTTCGTCGTATCCCAAAATTCTTTTCACTATGGGACGCACTATCTGTCGATAACAGGTTGCTGCTCGATTTAGATTTGAAATTTTGCTGAGAGTCATCCACACTGCCGGGGTGGAAGTTGGATGCGTCCAAAACTTTGATTACACCGCTGTGAAAACGATGTTGAATAAACAAAGGTTGCAGGAACGGGAGCAAGGAATTGAAAAAGATGTCCGTAATGAGCAAGGAACAAAAACAGCGTAAACTGTGCTGACCGTTGTGTCGCATCCACGTAATGTTCCCTGTCAAACCTCTTCGACGTCTTTATGGATACGCCCTTGTCCGAGATAGAAATGCCTTTGTTCTGAAGACTAGGGGGATGCAGTTAAGTTCTTGAACTCAATAGAGCACCCAGTTTAACGCACGATTCCTTCGTATTCTGAGCGGCCGCTGAAATTCGTTTCGCGGTAAAAATGGCGCCGAGGATGGTCCCCACAAAAAGGGACGATATCTGCAGGTTGGAGTTTATGAGTGAGTGAAGATAATCAGAGGATGAGACAACGCTGGTTTTATGCTCACGATTAGAAAGGAGAATATGTCAATCCTAATTGCATGTATATATAGACTTGAGCCAATGGTTGGAAGGAGAGAAGCTGGGAACATACCAAGAAGCCATTGTGTAGAACTCGCAAACGTTTCGGACTAAAGCACAGCACACGATACCAAAACACGCACACGACACAGAATACGATGATAACGACGAGCTAAAGCAAGTGTGAAATCCAGCAATTCAATCTCGACGACAAGATGAGCACAGAGAGAACCGAAGTACTAAACGTGGGTGGTAACGGAATGGATCGCTCGTGAGCGCCTCCTAGTTATCGATATGATAGGCTGTGCAACGTTTTGAATTGGATGACGTACGTAAGGCTATGGTTCATTCAGCTGGAGACTCCGCTGCGGGCTCAAGAACTGTGCCGGCGTCGCAAACCGTAAATTATTATTCGTTTCCCCGCTGTACAGTACATACTTATGTACAACAAGTAGACAATCAACAAGGCAGCAAATAATCTTGTAAACGAGGGATACGAACGAGAGACTCCAGACGACGTTAAGAGATAGTGATAGGAGGTCCACTTATTATTTCGGACTTTTACTTTGCACATATTTATACTACTTGTTCTTTCGAATCTCAGATAGTCCGCAACTCCGCTACTTATCAGTGCACAGACCACATCGCAGGTATGTCAAGACTCAACTGATTGTTAAGCGGTTAACTTATTACCTCGCGTAACAACAAATAATAAATAGGCGGGCAAATTGCGCACAAACGATGAACATGTAATTCTACATTGTCTTATAAGTTCATTATTATAAACGTCCATGCACAATTGTCAATTAGGATGATTCCATTAGTCCATGGAAAGACAGTAATGAGTGTATACGTATACAAAAATCCCAACCCGTGTAAAGCATATATGCGGTATCGGGCACTGATTCTAGTATGAGAATATCATCAACCAAGGGTTGAGGACAATCTATGAGCCAGATTCCCGTCAGTGAGGAAGCGAAGTTGAGACTAAAATAACTATGGCTTACAGGGAATAGAATGTGACTTCCGATAACAATGCTGCTCGGTCAGACAATGATAAGTTTCTGTTTGCTACAGCGCAGATACACCACTTACGCAAGTGGCATGATAACTGCCCAGTCCGTGGAGTCCACCTGCCACCCAATAGGCACTAGTGACGTGCTGAGAATAACCATCCCTGCCGCAACAATGATGCATAGTATCAATGCAACGCGAAAACGCTTTATGATCCTTGGAACTTCAATGAAGAAGTTCGATCGCTCGACCTCCTTCTTCGTAGCGCCCCACGTGATGTTGTAAGAGAATAGATGGGACAGCAGCGCCTGAGAAAGGTGAATGCTCAGCCCACCAAAGAAAAAGAAGCTGTTAGATACGAGAGTATATGTCTGAGTATTTGTTTCTGAAGGTAGAGAAATATGGCACTCACAAGAAAGGTATCCAGGTCAGGTTCTCGAGTGCCGAAGCTAGAATGTTGCGCTGACCCAGACGGTACTCGAGAAGCGTATATCCGAGATTGCCAACCCCGGGGAAGACGACAGTACATGCCAGCCAGACCTCAAAGCTGTGTAAGAAGAACCCGTCGACCTGAATTTGGAAGCCTAGCAAAAGGTAGTTGAGCAACGAGAGAATCGCCGCCGCTGCAATACCATCTTCCACATCGTAGCGTGTGAGCGCCCATACGACGTAACATAAAAGAAACCGACATACAATACGAAAACATGTCTGCGTAGATGTCAATAGATGCATTTTATACGCGACGAAGAGCACTTACAAGCCATCATAGTAAGCTTATAATGCACTGGAGCTCCAGACCAAATGAAAATGCGGAGCTGCTTCGCAATGGGTCCCATCTTCCACCAATGAATGAGCGGATTGAATATAAGCTCGTTGCATCCTGCTCCACTTTAGCTTGAGGTGCTTTCGATAGTGAGAAAACACTTACCGTAAGAGTACTTCTGCCACCGATTCAACTCATCATCGACAGTGAGGGACACGCCTTCCTTGAATCCACCCTTGGAGTATGACGCCCATCGGATACTGTAGTGCTTCAGCTGCAGCCGCAAAGCCATGTCAAAGTCCTCAGAGACATTCGACTCAGACCAAATCTTCTTTTGCCCATCTGCGGGATCGATGAACGCCGCGTCCTGGAGAGCCGACCACCGCAGAAAAGCGTTGTGCCCTACGAAGGGAGCTACTTCCCCGTTCGCGCACCCGATAGAGATACACTTGTTAATCCGCCGCGTGAAGTGCGCAATACCGTTCTCGAAGAAGTGGTTCGCGACTTGCATTACGTCTGGTAAGAGCGTGTTAGGGCATCTCTCATGCGCTGGTGAGGAGTAAGACATACCGGATTCATGCTGGATAATACCGACTTCGGGGCTCTCGGCCAGCTCTCGTGCGGCATCGCGAAAACAATCCTGCAAAAAAAAATAAGCACCCATCACTTTGTCAGATTGTCATAGTCTGTCACCTCAGGCACGATGGTGTCTGCATCGACAATCAAAATAATTTCTCCCATGCGCAAAGACTTCCCATTGCTTGCCCAGGGCTTCCACTGCCCATTGCTCTCATTATGCATTTCCTCCATGGCCAATTCCAACGCCCTATCTTCGAGACACCCGGATTCGTCGTCATTCAGCTCCCCCCTCTGCACCGCTTCTTCGAGCACCTTCAGGTGTTTCTCAAGCTTCAAGCTTAACGCGAGCCCGTAATTCATGTTCGACGCCTTTTTGAACCGGCCAGCACGCTTGAAACCGCCAGGTGCGCCATCGTGCTTCGGGCGCGCGACCCACCCGATGTTGTGGTCCGTATAGAACGCAATGCGCGCTTCCCGCTCCTTAGGACTGATGAGCTGCAGTCCATCGTCATGCACAAAAATGGCAGATGTGCCGCCCTGCCTGGCATATGTCTGCATCGCCTTCTTGATAGAGAACACCGAGGGCGAACTGATGAACACATGTCAGCATGATCTATTCTACTGCCGAAAGAGTGAATGGAGGGATCTGACATTGTGTGCTCTAGACTCTCCTTGAACACGGGAAGTTCGATGGTAATGTGGGGTAAGGCGGCATCGACTTCCTTGTTCGGACATGGGGGCACTGCGGAGTAATACCTCGAATTCTCATGGTACTGAGCAACCGGGCCAAGCCTAGGCAGTCAATTCGTTAATGAATTGTGACGTGAACGACAGTGATGAAATGACCCACGCTAAGGATAAGTTTCCCACAAGCTGCAAACAGAAGAACTATGATTGATGATCAACATGAGTGTCCGTAGAAAAGATCATCAGTCTCACCAGTGATACGCAAAACAGGAAGGGGGATGTGACGAGCAGGATGAAACGAGTGTAATTATCATCGAGCAACCATTCGGCCAGCAGGATACTGACACCACTGCCAATGAAAACTAGGATGGATTAGACGACGCAAGAACAGGTAGTGAATATTTGTCTTACATATTGATAACGCCGTCGCAAGGCCACAATAAAATGGGGCGTAGAGACGAATGGGTCGGAGACCAGGACTTCCCGAAGAACCTTTCTTCTCTAGATCAGCTTCGTCATTATCGACGCCTCTCTTCTCCGGTGACACGCGCCAACTCCAGCCCCACCTAGGTGACGATTTCGAATGCACGTTGTTTCGCTCTTTCTCTGTGACAGGGGTGGCCTCTGTGAGGGCCGTATACTTTTCTGCCAAACTAGCGTCAGAAGCCACAGCCGATGCAGGGTTGGTGGATGCCGGGGTGCTGGGTACAGATGTCACATGGCGGGACCGCCAGACCAGCTTAATGAGCTTTTCCTCCAAGTCCTGGCACAAAGGTATGATACTGTCAAAATTATCTGACCACACCACAATGACTCGTTCGTCGCGCTGTAATACCGGGTGTATTAGCATTATATAGATCAAGACAGGGGGTGACTGACAATGAAAGCTCCGCACTGCTCCTTCTCGGCCCGAGGTAAACAGCTCATGGAATCGAGCACCTGTAATTTGGTGTCTGAATCAATATAGATCGAAGCTTCTCCATCAGTTCTGTGGAGCTCGTCATTATAGGGTGAATAGTTCTGCAAGGACAAGAGACTTTTACATTGTACGGAATGCAGCGTGAACGGCGGCACTGCGGATTTTAACAGCAACGACTGGATTAAGCAGTCTGACTGCGGCCTCGAACGGGGCCAGTAGCATCTGGTTATACGGGAAAACGCGGTAATGTCCTGTCTCCACCCTAAGACAGACACCTGTTGCGATGGTTTCTTCCGTAGGTCGGAACCATGCCTCGCCCTGAGTCTGTTTAGACGCGACAACATTAATGAAGGACTGCATTTGACAGGTTAAACCACCTGACCTGTTGGTAGACGTGGTGAAGAAGAGCGTCATACGGGTCATAATCCATATCGTCTGGCTTGTTGAACAACAGACGGCACACAGAGGAAACACTGTATATAAGTGCGAGGAAGTTCGGGGTCGCTTACAATGACCCTAGACTGCAGTGTGAAATTTGATCTGTGAGAGGGGAAAGAATTCACCGATTGTCAAGGAACACACGCACGTTGAAGATACGCGCACCAAGAAATAGTCTACCCCTTGGCTAGACCTAGACAGAAACAGAAAGATTTGACGTGGGCTCAGGACCATGATTAGAACTTAGGGTGAGCCTGAAGGGAAAGAATGTGGCTGTGGTACCCGGGCAGTGATTGCTTACGATACCAGGAACGTAGGGAAGTTTAAAAAGTGTGATGGTGCAAATATCACGCAAGCCAAGCAAAGGTGAACGTTAACCTACATACGTTAACGCCAGTCAGCCCTATTCAGGAGATGGCATAGAATCGGTTCCTGAGCTGGAAACGCCGTATTCCGCATTGTCACCCAGGGTCTTGTGGCTGATCAAGGGGTGGTTTTGCCTGTCTCGTGAACATCGGAATATGTCACAGCCCGGCTGGGCGAGAACGTACTTGCACTGCACAGAATGGCTTTGCCACAAGCCTCGAGGTGAACAGCTATAAGTGCCACTGCACCCGACTTTCCAATTACGATCTCGATCGAGATTGTCGGGACAAGTAACGATAGGTGATTGTCTTTTGACAGACGGCGCCTCGAGCGCCTCGAGATTCGGAAGCCAGATGTGGAAGAGCTGAATGAGATCGACCGGAGGCAAATCATGATACATTACCTAGTCTCCTCTAGGCCGACCATAGACAGTCATTTTTTCCAAGCATAGGCTACATTCCTTGAACATCGAGTTGAACTTGTGCCGCCATCCATCAACATGCATGTCTTGATTCTTGATCCTCTTGACAGTATTGTAGTCATGTGACAGTCACGAAACACGCGGGAGGGAATCGGTGATAATCTTTGCCCGGGCGATGGCCAGCTGGAGAACAATGCATGGCCGCCACTCCTGCCCACACTAATGCCTATCGTGATTATGGATAACCACCAGATTGGCACATAATTTTCCCGACATGATCAAGCAATGCTTTGCGTTCGGATCAAGTTGTTAAGTTAGGTACAGATGACTACAAGTGAAGGTGAGAAGAACTCGCCAGCCAGAACCATCATGATACTCAAGAGAAAAGGGATTAGATAGTAAATACGTAGGTGCTTATATAATGTGTGCGAGGGTGCTGTACACAACTGGTATACTACCCAGTGAAAGAATGATCGGATGTTGCAATGACCCCATTGTATAATACCTCTATCATAGAGCTGCGAATCGTCAAGAAACCTACAGGTAAATAGAATTCATAGTCCAGCCAAACACAAACAATGGGCGACTAGTCGCTCAATACGAGAAAATCATCAACCACGGATTGAGTACGATCTGTGACTCGATGGTTAGTTACCCAGAAATGACATCTTTTTGATGAATACGCACAGGGAAAAGAATGTGACTTCCAGCGACGAGCCTATATGAAATTTGAGTATGGACGTAGCTGGTTCTGACAAAACACTTACGCAAGAGGGAGGATAACAGCCCAGTAGGTACCCGGAATCTGCCAGTCCGGGCCGATAATAGGAAGACTGAAGACGAAGATCATAGCGAAGGTGCCGAAAGAGAGCGCGAAGGCGAGCCAGAAGCGCTTGAGAATTCGGGGCACTTCGATGAAGAAATTCGACCGTTCGACTTCTTTTTTCGTTGCTCCCCAAGTAATATTGTATGAGAACATGTGGGCCAAAAGAGCGGTGGTGAGGTGGACACTAAGGCCGCCGAAGAAGAAAAAGCTGCGAGAGTTGACGTGAGTTTGGTCCTGAGATATGTAACGGATACGTACAAGAAAGGGATCCAGGTGCAGGTTTCAACAAGCGAGTCCCACATGCTACGGAGCCCAAGTCTGTATTCAAGAAGAATGAAGCCAACGTTGCCCGATCCAGGAAACACGGCGAGAATTGCGAGAAAGACTTCAAAGCTGTGCAGATAGTATCCGTCCGTTTCAAATCCCAGTCCAAGAAGGACATAGTTGAGGACCGACAAGATTGCCGAGGCTGCGATACCATCTGTACAATCGGTGAGCATATCAGGAGTACAACAAAAGACCTTGTCCTACAATAGGAAAACATATCTTTGGAAACAAAAATCAGCGGGTTTGACCATGATTCTCATCGACCTTACTCACATGCCATCATACTAAGTTTGTAATGGACCGGCGCATTTGACCATACGAAGATACGGAGCTGTTTGTTGATGGGACCTTTCCTCCACCATTGAACAAGGGGGTTGAAAATCAACTCGCTACAGCCTTCGCCAAACCCTAGTCAGCACAGATCCTGTTGAAATAACCGCGCATCCGTACCGTATGAATATTTTTGCCATCGATTCAACTCATCGTCGACCGTCAACGATACACCTTCCTTGAAGTCGCCCTGGGAGTATGTCGCCCACCGGATGATGTACCTCTTTAGCTGTACACAATAAGGAAAGACAGTCAGACAAATGACAGGTCCAACAATGCACGAACGTACCTGAAGTCGCAAAGCCATATCGAAATCCTCGGACACATTTGACTCCGACCAGATCTTCGTCTTCCCATCTTCCGGGTCTATAAACGCGGCGTCCTGAAGCGCCGACCACCGAAGAAAGGCATTGTGTCCCACGAAAGGAGCTATTTCGCCATTCGCGCAACCAAGAGATATACACTTGTTGATCCGCCTAGTGAAGTGGGCAATACCATTTTCAAAGTAGTGATTCGCGACTTGCATCACATCTTGAATGCGAGGTTGAGTGATCGCTAAGACAGGAGCACGAAATCTGACCAACCTGATTCATGCTGAATAATAGCAACCTCGGGGCTCTCCGCTAGTTCGCGAGCAGCATCACGAAGACAATCCTAGAACAGCTTCAATTTTGTTATAAAAAAAAGGAGGCGACGTGTCGCTCACCTCGGGCACAATGGTATCGGAATCGACAAGCAATATGATTTCCCCCATTCTGATAGATTTGCCATTGCAAGCCCACGGTTTCCATCTCTCTCCACTTTCCATGAAGAGCTCTTCGCAAGCCATATTCAAAGCGCGATCCTCCAGTGGTTGAGGGTCGTCCTCAAGCTCATCTCGTTCTTCTGATTCAAGGAGCACCTTCAGATGTTTCTCGAGTTTCAAGCTAAGCGTAAGCCCGTAGTTCATATTTGACGCCTTCTTAAACCGGCCGGCACGTTTGAATCCATCTGGAGAGGACTCGTGAGGGGGACGTGCGACCCAGCCTATGTTGTGATCGGCGTAGAAAGCAATGCGTTCCGCGCGTTCCTTCTCCGAAAGGAGCTGTAGACCATCGTCATGCACGAATATCGAAGATGTTCCACCCTGGCGAGCATATGTTTGCATAGCCTTTTTAAGGGAGTACACGGACGGTGAGCTGAAAAAACGTGAATACGGGCAAGCATAATTCGACGTCGACCTTACATTGTTTGCTCAAGACTTTCTTTGTAGACAGGAAGCTCGATAGTGACATGAGGAAGAGCCGAATCAACTTCCTTATCCTCCTCTGGTTTGATAGCAGAATAGTAACGCGAGTTTTCATAATACTGAGCGACGGGACCGATACTACAAAATGAACGAAAATGAACGCAAGTCAATTGAGCTTGAATGGTTACGTACATCATGCCGATATTGCCGACAATTTGCAAAGAGAAAAACTGAAATCGCAAGTCAAATTCGATTACGAAACGTCTTTCGTGACGACATACCAAAGAAACACAGAATGACAGCGGGGCTGTGACGAGCAGAGCAAACCGAATCCACTGGTCGTCAAGCATAGACTCCTGCAGGAGCATGCTGGCACCAGTACCAATGAAAACTATCGAACGAGGTAAGTCCACGTTTAATAAATTTAAATCCACAGCTGCTTACAGAGAGATAAACCACAGCCCAAACCATTGTAGAGGGGTGCAAGGAGCTTTGTTCGACGGACTTTCTTCGTACCCTTCTCGGTGTCACCTTCATGTTCCTCACGAGTGGTGCTCCAGCTGAAAAACTTCCAAAATGATGCTGATTCCTTAGTCTTTGGCTTCCGATTCGCGAGTTCTTTCTCAGTGACGGGAATCTCTTCCATAGAACCTTCCTTTGTTGCCGGTAGACAGTCATCTGACGGCAGGGTAGATGGTGAGATCACAGAGGGAGCGGCGGAGATAGCGGCGCGTTGTCTCCAGACAAGTTTAATCAGCTTTTCCTCGAAGTCGCGACATAAGGGTATGATGTTGTCCAAGTTATCGGACCAGAGAATAAGAACACACTCGTCTCGCTAAAGCTTCGTCAGAAAGGCATAGTAACGCGGTGAGACGTGTCACTTACAACAAAGGCTCCACACTGTTCCTTCTCAGCTCTTGGCACCATATTCATGGAAGCTACTATCTGAATGCGTGTGTTATGATCAACATAGATGGCAGATGCATCTTCGGGGCTATTATTACGGAATACGGACCGTTAGAAAGTGACCGAATACCCGACGAGAAACAACCTACACAGTTGTCAATGCAGCATGGACTGCAGCACTCCTCACTTTGACCGCAACCACGGGATTCAAGAGGCGCACCGCTGCCTCAAAAGGCTCAAGGTAGGGGTTTTCGTAGGGAAAGACACGAAAGTGACCAGGCTCGACACGGAGACAGACCCCAGCAGAGACATTCTCTTCAGTCGGCTTGAACCAAGCATCACCCTGAGTCTGTCGGCAGCAAAGAAACGTGTAAGTAGAAGATGGCATCCAAAAAAAACGCACGTACCTGCTTAAAAATGTGATGCAAGAGTGCATCATACGCGTCGTAGTCCATTGCCATGGGGGAAGCCTAACGTGGGAGGTAGGAGAAAATAACAAGTGGCGTCGGGACAAAGATCGTTCCTAGCTCGGAGGAGGGATATGGGAAGTTTTTGGGCTTAAGACTTCGTTCAAGTTTGGAGAGGGGGTATAAGAGCACACAGATGTTGTGATATCCGATTTGGAAGGTGACTGCTAAGCAGTGTCATTTGAACCAAGGGGGATAATAATCAAAATACGATAACAAGACAAGTGAGGGTCATGCTGTCAGAAGCCCTGGATGCCTGAATGTATATTGTGATGTCGTATTGCAAAGGAACCATCAGGCCTTCAGGCCTCATCGGGCTCGTATCTTCCAGGGATCTGCGTGCAGACTTCATGGTAGGCCGAGAACAAGTAAACGGACTTCAGAAGCGTCCGATATCTGGAAGGCCCCCCTCAGGTTTAACTATAGGCACTGATACGGGTACCTGGAACGGGTTTTTTTTTGTCGACGAATAGCCTTGGACTTGGATGTGGGAGTGATCAATAGGCGGGTGACCTGGAATTTGAAAAGCCTCACCCCTGCCAATGCGCGCTTAGAGACGTAAGATCTGGCCTTGTCTGAACAACTCCGACGAGGTCCAAGTCTTCCTTACCATCCACTGAGCTGTGCGACAGCCCTAAGCCACAGGCCCAGGATCGAGTTCAACTCTTCAGTAACACGGGCCATCAGTAAACCCTGCAGGCCTAATGGCAGTCCCGTTAATGCAGTGCTCCACGTCGCCGGTATCCCATAAGCCTATTTCAGCTCCGCGACTGGTAATAAGAGTCCTCGACGCGGAAACGAATCAACCCAAATTGGCGAGACGACGTGAGACTGATTGTAAAAAAAAGTTGACGTGCAATGACATGCATAGTGAACTTCATCCCGAAATTGGAAGAACTCATGTTATTCTCCATATGTGTACCACGTCATGCAAAGGGGACCGAGTCACTCGTACTTGTTGTTATCTGCGCTGATCTGTCGAGATGGTGATCACTGATCTGCCAGGATGATCCTGGCAGATCAGTACTAGTGCCAGTACTCATCCACAACCCGTGTTGATGTTGAAACGTTGACGCGGATGGCTTAAAGCACTGAGGCGCTCCAACTGGTTCGAAGGACTACTCGGCTGCGGCACGTGTCCCAACTTTTAGAAGCGGCTACCTTCGCTTCCGGTAGCCTACTAGATCCTAGGCGTATCTGGTTTACATTTATGAACAGAATTGTTACTTCGCCAAAACTCGGTTCGCATCAAGGATGTTCAATTTGGCATCAAATCGTATGGCATCTTTGTGCCTTCTTTCCCGCCGAACACATTTGCGCATGCTAACAGTGGGGTCCGATGGAATCGTGCACGTTCCGAGCTCTCCTGGCCCTGGATGCCTGGCGCTGTCCGTACTATCGCAGGGATAGGCGCTCATCATCTTATTATCCGGAATGTTTTCCACGTAAATTGCTTTGACAGTAGTGTCAACTTGGCGTCATCGCTCGCTGTTGACTGCGGACGAAGAGTCGGGACGAACTTCACTGAGGGATTCATTGGATCATTGGATCGGTCTTGCCATTCTGGCATGTGCGCCCGCTCGAAGCTGATCCCACTCCTGCGATAAGGAGAATTTGAAGATGCATTTGTCCCATCATGCTTCCCTTCCTTGATTTGCTGGCGGGAAGTCGAAGCATTGGTATCAAGGCGTATATTACAACGTGCAATCCATCAGAGCCGCAGCAGTTCTCGACTGATAGATCCGGGACAGAAAGATGATTGCGCTATTCGTTATCATTCAGTGGAGGAGGCTCAAAATGGTTTATCAAATGGTCATCCGCTACTCAAAGGAATATCGGGATTTCGTTGCATGGACCATTGGGAAGTACTGACACGCCTTCACGTGCATCATCGATCCGGCATACCGGGTCCTTCGCAATCCTGTTTGATAAGAATGAGTGGACACGATCAGCAGGGAAAGCATGAGCGCCGGATAACGATATGCATAGGGATGGATGCTTGAGGTGGCGTCGGGTACTACGGGCGCATAATTCCCCCAGACGGATCCAAGACGGATCGGTCTTTCATTGCGACTCTTAATCGTGGCTTTTTTTTTTCGTTATCAGCCTGCGTCCAAGGCACCTACTAGTGTAATATCCTCCTGAAGATCATCGCTTCCATTGATGCACCCTGCAGGTTCCTTTGCAGGCTGTGGTCAACATGTGCATTTACGTCACTTGTCATCATATCACTGACATAACGTATCATTGTGCCGTTGTACCGAGGCAGTCCCTCGGCCAATGATGCATTAGTTGCACCTTGGCAAAGGCCAATGGGTTTGAATTCAAAGCTCTGTGTTGAGAGCAACACGGGGCGGGAAAATATCGCATTCCAGCAACAGGCATAATCCGCTACAGCACGCATGAGTAGCTGGCATGAATGTTATTTTGGTCGAAGTTAATCAATCTAGTTGAGCTGGATCATCACGTTCACTTTGTATAGTCGGCCGCCGAGTCCAGGCAGTCAGAGGCGGTCCTGCTCTTGTCAGTTTTATTATCTCCGAATCTCCGATGATTATGGAGCTTTGAGCTAAAAAGGAAATCCGATCAATCTCCCTCGGTACTTCGAAAGATCGAGATTCATCAGGTCGGTTTGGACGCTGGAGTACCTTTCGCACAACGATTATTCAACATAACGGATAAGGCCATCTAGAGCGTTCCATGCCATGCATGGCTGTGAACTCAGGGATCATTTGGACGCGTTTGTACTTGGCTTTACAGGCCTTATATCTTCAATAAATTTGAATGAAGTTCCCCATCCAGTCCAATCGTCTGTGAGATTTGCCAGCACTCCCAACTATTGGAATTTGATTCCATCATGTCAACATCAGCCGACAAGGATGGCATCAAGACGCCATCCCCGTTCTACCTCGACGATAACTCCAGACGAACCAAGGACAAGGCTCATAACACCACTCCTTCTATTTCCAACTACTCTCGCCCATCCACTGCAGGAACTTCCGCAAGTTCCGTCTCCAATCCTTTCTCCCCACCTGCTAGCGTCGTCAGCTTTAGCATTGATCCTGTAAGCAGTGGACCAATGCCTGTTGTCCCAGCAGGCGTGTCACCATATGAGGCCCCAGAAGCCGTACCTCGTCCGGGTGTGACGATGCGTCCTCGCACCACCTCATACTATGGCAGCCGCCCGACCACTGGAGATAGCCCTAGTCGCACGAGCTCCGGCATTCGTCTTCGTGAAACGTTCGCCGCACCACCAGCTCGTCCCGTGACAGCAGTCTCGACCTCTGCCAGCCTGCCTGCACTAGGCAAGACAAATCGCATGCGTTCTACCATGCTTGAAGATCCAAGCACCTTGGAAAAGCCTTGGGTGACAACGAAAGACCCATATGCACGGATTGCCTATCTCTTGACTTACTCAGTGGCGTTCCTTGGTATAGCAGCCTCTGCAGTGCGCTGCTACTTTGGCTACAAGAGCGTGCAATTGATCACTAGTCCCTTATGCATGGTGTTGGATGAAGATTTCACTTCTGACACCGCTACTACTTTCGGACCTAACGGAAACTGGTTCCGTGAAGTGCAGTTAGGCGGATTTGGGTCAGCGAATTTGTTTTTTAGGTGAACCGAAACACTCACAGCGATGTTCTTTTAGAAACGGCGAGTTTGAGATGACAACGTCGTCATCAAACAATTCATACACGTCCAACGGATACCTTTACCTGACCCCTACTTTGACGTCGGACATGATCGGCTCGGACGCTCTGTACAACGGCTACACATACAACCTTACCGATTGCACGTACAACTTGACGAACCCAGAGGCAAATCCGGGTTCATCAAACGCCTCGGGCTTTAACGCAGCTGCCTACTACCAATCATGCGGTGCAGTAAGCAACAGTACCACAGGCACAGTAATCAACCCCGTACAAAGCGCGAGGATCACTACACGCAACAGTGCCAGCATCAAATATGGACGCGTTGACGTACGGGCGAAGGTTCCACGGGGGTACGTGTTATGCTTGTTTGATTTGAAATGTAGACTGACTCACCATTGGCTCGCTGTAGTGACTGGGTGAGCATTTTACCGTCAGAAGCGAACCATATGATTTACTGATCGACCCTACAGCTCTGGCCTGCAATCTGGATGCTTCCTGTGAACAACACCTACGGACCATGGCCAATGAGCGGCGAAATCGACATCATGGAAGCGCGGGGGAACGGTCGGACTTACCCCGACCAGTGAGGCACCTGATCATTCACAGAACCACTACCTGCTGACCCGTGTCGCTGATCTCCCTGACAGGGGTATCGACTATGTCCGCGGATCACTCAACTGGGGACCCTTGACGTTCTTGAATGCCGTATCCAAGACTTTCGGCTGGTGGACGCAGCGACGCACCGACTACGGGGAGGACTTCCACATCTATTCACTGGAGTGGACAGAGCAATTCCTGTAAGTTCCATGTTACTTCCGAAGTCGAGCGATCTTCTGATAGACTGGACAAAGTCGCATTTATGTTGACAGTCGTTTGCACTACATGCTTCAACTTTCATTCAACGAGCCCTTCTTTACACGGGGAGACTTCCCCTCTGTGGTCCAAAACGGAACCCAGCCCATTGTTCTGCAGAACCCTTGGATCAACGGGACCAATGCGTCACCTTTCGACCAAGGTGAGCTCTTATGAACAGCTATGAAGTTGCAGTATGCTGACCCACCGATCGACGCCCAGAATTCTATCTCATTATCAATCTCGCTGTTGGCGGGACTAACGGATGGTTCCCCGATAACGCAGGTGGCAAGCCATGGCTGGACAACTCGCAAACAGCCATGCGGGACTTTGCACAGGCGCAGGACACGTGGTACCCCACCTGGGGCTCAGATGGAGAGAGTAGTTCTTTCGTCGTGTAAGTCTCTTGGTCGTTCAACATGTCGTTCGTCTGCTGACATGATTGGTATATGTCGCAGGGACTACGTCAAAATGTGGCAGGTCTGTTAGTCAAGCTACCGAAGATCTTGGAGGACTCGAGATAAAGATACCTCTTAATATGATAACCTTACCTCTATCACACCATGGTGGACATTGTGACATACCTTATATATATCGTTGTACTCGCTCTGAGTTCTTGTCTGAGTATCCACTATAAGTTAGCGTCTGCATAGGCTTGCGTGAGGCGAGTGATATTTTCAACTTGCGTCATGGGTAAGGTGACCAGGGGACCATGGATAGGGCCTCTTCAAGATGTAATGTAGGTGAGCTCGCTGTTCAATGCATGTTAGCTTTCGCCAGCGGTGTCTAGTGTGAGGGAAGGTCGTGCGAATTATTGGCGAATTATGGCAGAAACACAGCCACCTACGCAGGCGGACAAGACGGTCAGCGTCGAACTTTCACTCAGTGGACCCGTCTGTCTCACTGAGAGTCTTAATTCCTTCTATACGCCTGACCAGGGGTAACTAGGAAAGGGCAACTTATCTTTGTTCAAGGAACACTCGACCATTATTATATTCGAACAACTGGTCTGCACGATACACCTCACGGTAGGTCTTTCAATTGTTCAAGCTTGAGTCAGCTGGGCAGACTCATTCGAACAAGTGTCAACGAAGTCACGGTGTTCGTGACTCGAAGCCTCAAGCCACAGCGGGGGCATTGTTCTGAAAGCTGCACATTCGTATTTCTCCAACGTTGCAAAGCTCATCAGATCTCAGATCTCAGCTTTTAAAAACGTAGGTTTGCGATCATGATCACTTACGCGCTTTGTCTTTATCTAGAACGCAGCATTGCTGGTACACTGGTATGCAAATTCGTTGCAATGGAATGACATGGTCGATTTATTCGTTGATGGCCCAGACTTGTATGGAACCATCCGAAGTTCGCGCTGAAGTTGACTCCCAGGATACTCTCGGATGACGGACCATGATTGATGACTGTAGCGCAGATTTTCAGCTCATTCAAAATCTTTTGCGAGATCATCGCCAGAGTTTTGATTCAATTCAAAGAGGTTGAAATGACAACAAGAATCTATTCTTGTGGTACAACTATTGCTACCACCGCTGGCATGTACCGCGGACTCCACATACAAATCAATCACACGACGAGGCGTGAATGGTTCTTGATACCCCGTTTGAGGAAACGCAGACGTCGTCACATCGGTCGACGGTCCACGTACAATCAAAGATATACATAACCTCGATTCAGGGACACTGGAGGCGCTATATGCCCATGAGGTATATATTAAGTAGTAGCACAGCGTCCGAGGCGTTGTACTAGTGTCTGCAGATGAGTCAATAAAGAAAACGCGCTCATCCGAGTTTCAGGACTTTATATCAACATTTAGGACCATAGAATGTCTGATTTTGACGGCTTTTGAGGCGCTACCGGGACATCGAGTAATGTAGAATCTTGATTCAAGCAAGGGCTTCGATTCTAGATTGGCATCCCTTAGTGAATCACTGTACGCAGCACGGAGGAAAGCAGGCTTACATAATAGTACAGGCTTTTTTGATTTCTCACAACTGCAACATCACAGCAACTTTCATTCTGCTTGCACGGTACATCATTCCAGGCAGTCTACATTTTTGTCAAAGCCACGCACGGCGATCAACATCTTGCATATCACCTAGGTTTGCATATCATCTGGTGAGTATCAGCTCGCATCTCATCACGACGATGCAAACCTGCGCATGATTATCACATTATTTATTCACGATGTCCGAGATAGAGTGCAAAAACATAATTAAACACACAAGGTCATCTAGTTATCACAGTAACAAGAATGGTGACCGAATTATGGAACCGAATTCCTAGTGTTGAAGGTGTCGAAACAGGTTCAGCATTGGATAGTGTATGCTCATATGGTAAGGGACGCAAGATTGAAGTAATGATCCACGAACAATCCTGCGCAGACCATCGCTGCGCCGTGGCGGCCTGCCTGGAAAACAACACGACATCAGAATCAGCGCATGTGGTTATAATAGTTCGACATACGGTGAATTTCTTCCAGCTGTCTCGGGGATCATTGTGATCAAATGACCATATATGCCAGAGACAAAGGAAGGAACGGCGCAATGACACTCAGAATGTAGAACGGGAGGTGCTGGCCGTTCAAGTACCCAGCCCACAAAAGGCATGCAAAGAAGGTCACATCGAATATACTCAATGCAGGACGAATGCGGTCGCCCAGACGGACTGCCATCGACTTGACTCCAGCCTTCTCGTCGTCCTTCTTGTCCTGAGATGCATATAATCAGCACATGCCTTCCAGTGCAAAAAATTCCAGGCGAATCACCTGACATGCGTAAATGGTGTCGTAAAGGCATGTCCAACTACAGAGGTATCGTCAGCACCTCAAAAAAAATTGCCATCCTAGCACTTACCAGCACGATGCAATTGCAACGTTTAGGATCATACCCCAATCAAACTCGCCCGTCGTTGCCACCCAAGTGAATGGGACTGCCCAGCTAGCAGCAAAACCTTGGAACCAAATCAGACGGTATGCTTTAATTTTTTTAAAAACACTATACCGAGGAACAAAGAAGGCCAGTACATCCAGCGCTTCATCAGCGGATACGTCCCGCCACAAGCAGGGAGCCCGACAACACCGAGTGCAAGACTACAACAATTTGTCAGAAAGCTATTAACATTTCTTGAAAGATCTGCTTACGCTGTAGGGCCGGCGGTCGAAAACATGTAAAAGATAGGTAGCAACGAGAACGGCCAGAAGAACTGAAGCCTCTGTCATAGTGACGGCTCCGGATGCGATCGGTCGGCCTTTCGAACGTTCTAATCGCAATCGAACAGCGTCAAGAGACCAGTTACAATCAAGACATAACTGAGACGGACCAACTTTGCGATCAAAGTCGCGGTCGAGCATGTCATTTATGACACAGCCTGCGCTGTGTACCAGTGTACCCAACAATGCATAGAATAAAGTATTTTTCACAACTTCGTTCATAGGCAATGCCACATGATAGGATGCCGCCAGAGAGCCCCAAGCTAGGCATGATGAATTAAAATCAACCGACAGGCATGCCACATGATCTTGTCTTACCGAAGGGCCAAAACATGAAGTCGCTCCCCACAGGGAACCAGTGGATCCTCGTGAGCTCGATCAATCCTCTTACCTTGGAGGGCATTGCGACAAGTTGACAAGGAGGGAAAAAACTGGGGTGGAGAATCACATACACCAGCTATGCTCATTTTTATACCTCTGCATTGGCGCTTCGAACGACCTCTGTGACACCGCTGCTAGGCTGGTAAGGCAAACTGTAACGATAACACTTGCCAAGACGGTGGTCAAGAGATTCGCACCGGCTCGCTCTGTGACTGAGTTGATCACGGTAAGCCGTAGCGGCCCCAATTGCAACCCACTGCCGGTGTAATGGTCTCTCCTGCAAATACCACGGGGGGGGACAGCGTACCTATAAACGACTACCTCGGAAATTAAACAACGTAAGTAATTTTTGAGCACTACCACAGTGTGAACTACGAAGATCAGGACCCCTGAGATTGACGAACTTTCAAAACAAGTGTTTTCATCCCGCCGCGGGGGTCAAATTTGTTCAGACGCTGACCCAGGCGATTGAGAAGGATCATAACGCGTTAATTATCTCTGTACAGTAGCTGGGATGTGGAGTAATTTAGAGAAGCGAGAAAATTATCAACAATCAATCACCTTCTCCCACTTCATCCCGCTGTGATTTACGCCCCTGCCGTATAGCCTGGCGCGCTTCGGTGAAGTGGAATGTCAAACTATATAGCATTTAAATAGCCGAGAGTTGAAGCTCTGGACTCTCGAGGCATCAACTTGGATGAGGAATAGAGCAGACAAAAAAAAGTACTGGAGGGGGGTTGATGGCAACTGTGATTATGTGCTTGTCTTCTCCCTGGTCGCGACAGTACCCACAATATTACATTTCCAGTTGGATAGGTCAGCTACATAGCATGACGGAGTATGATGGAGTATGATGGCAGGTGGTATTACCGGCTAGTCGACAAAAATACACCTATCGATCGAACTCAGCTGCCAGTCGCACGTCAGATGTTGCTATACTAGTAGTACGTACTTACAGCCAGACACTCTTACGGCAGTTTTTCGGCTAGCATCAATGATCTGAATGCCGAGCATTATGTATCCACATACGAGCGTAATATGTACCACCTACTTCAGACTATGGGTTCACAGTTATATCCACAAATTTAACCCTCACACGTCCGGATCCTCACGGTGACACTGTTAGTCTGCAGGAACGTTAGTCATAGGTATTCCTGGGGGTCCTGTTCGAGGTGAGTACTCCACGGTCTGCCATTGTATCCGATCTATGTAGAGTAAGGACCATGGCTATGTATGGGGACGCCTGGAAGCAGGTTACATGTCACATGAGCCAACTCTTGTTAAACGAAGTTTTCAATGAAGGAACCTATATTGTACCGTCCACGGATGGTTGTGCGACCCTAGGAAAGTGACTTTCTTGATCCCTCTCACTGTACTTACATGCAGACTCGGTTCCTCTTCGAGCCTCATTATGGTAGGAGTCTTATTAATTGGGGCCTCTGGGGTATATTGCTTAGTATCCATTAAATTACTATTTGCATTGACGTGGATATTGAGATTCATTTGTGTCGTAAGAACCAGAAATTAATCGTTGGTGAACGTGAGTACGCTTGGTAGACCCTATCTGGAAGCATGAGAATAAGTACATAGACTGGCCCCACAAGTGACAAGTGTGAGTGCGTACATGTTCTAACGTTAATGAACGGAGTTGCGAAAAACATCCAAACGGAGTGTCGTCAATTGCACTCCCGGACTGTGCGAAGTAATTTTAAGTACACGACTCCTGCTGCCGACATTCCTGACTGTATGAGATACAACTTTCCTTGCATAGGTCATACGTTCATCACAGACAACGAATCCTTATGCCGCCCAGGTGTTCGGCCTCGTGAATTCCCTGCTAAGCAGGAATAGTATTGAACCTATGCATCAGTTTCACAAAGTTCGATGATCTGAGTCTGGCCATGGCTGTGGTCGGTCATTGGTTGACAGCATTTAAAACTGTAGCGATTTGATCCGCGGTTTGAAAGTGGTAGGAAAATCTATCGTGTCTGCGGAGTCCAGTAAGTACGAACGACTGGGAGATTACGAAAATCCCCATGCCACCGGAGATAAGTAGAAGGCGACAGGTGTGTAAGTCACGCCGAAAAAAACTGGAAGCCCTGAGCCCCTGTTATGCACATTGATGCATGGCCCGGATCGGCAATTGACATACAGTGGGAGCAACAAACCACGCGCAAAGCATCACAAATTCACCGTTCAAATCCCTGGAAGTATCCGTGTGGTGGCAATGACAGTCTCGACTCTCGGGAATGCCACACACCTTGTGGTGCGTTTCATCATGCAGGGAATTCTGATACGAACACCTGCTGCATTTGTAAAGGTCAGTGAAACAACCTTACGGCACATAATTGTAAGGCCAAACCATGCTTATACACCCGTGCGATAGACGCCAGATAGAGTTGTCTGACGCAGGGTCGATGACCTCAAAGGATGATGATTAAATAAAGAAGACAGCCGATTGGACCTCCCCATTCGCAAATCGGAACCATCCTTTGATCCTATCAGGGCTTGAGATCATATTTCCAGGATACATGCGGCATACAATTTCGACGCACTGGGGTCACGACTGCAACCAGCTCAGTAGGGACATGCAGTCAACGATTGAATGCGGATGTAGGAGCTACTGGATACGGGCAAATGATACGTTCTGCTTGGTGGATTAAAGAGGTTAGGACTTACGTGATGCCATAGGTCATTTATTGGATTCCAGGAGCAATGCGTTTGATCCTGCGAGGCCAAGGGGGCTTGTTTTCTGGCTGAGATGATGGGCACTAGGAAATAACGCGCGGCCGCATAACAGCGCCCTCCATAATTGCCCAAACTGACAATTCTAGTGCCAAAGTTTGAATAAGAATAGTATCAAGTGCTGCACCGCGAAATATCTAGAGCTAGCTTGACGTGTGTCACATCTCCCGAACGTATAGCCTAGAATGCCGCATCTGTAATATCCTGTGCTCTAGTATATCATTGGAGCCATGAGAACAAGAACGCGATGAGGATGGAACATGATCCACTGATCAGAAGATGTGACTGATGCTGGTGATTAAGATCATGGAAGGTGTGGGATTGACCGAAGAGAAGAGAAGAAGTCGGGGAAGAGACTCTTTACATGCGCTCTTGTCCGTGCAAGGTCGTTATCGAAAGTACTCGAGAGCCAAGCCCACCCGCCCCACAAGCCAGCACACTGGTGTTTGGCCAGGCTGATTCTGGGGTATTCTTAGCCTGACAACTTGACATGGTGCCTGCGTACGTACATACAAAAAGTGAAAATTTCAAAGGGCCGCCGTCAAGGAAGTCATGAAAGCGAACGTTCTTGATGCACGAGCAAGACCTGGACTTGATTTCAGGCTTTGAGCACGCATGGGGACCCGATCAAGTGTGGAGGTACATAGATGGCAAAGAGCACGGAAGTTGACTCGATCCTGAGAAACTGACGCTGAATGCTGTTGCTTTGTTTTCCGTTAACGTATCATTCTAATTTCTCCTCGTCGTCAAGCGTTACGGGCTCACAAAATTTCGATTGTGCGCCGTTGTCCACCTCAGCGTCTTCAGGGATACACGAGTCACGACGTTGACGCTGTTTCAACCTGGACTGCAACATAACGACCACAAGATAATTCCGCTGGATCACACTCTCATTTTCTTCAACTGAGCAACGCAGCACATTACCATCACTAGCAGTTTCCAAAAACTGGAATCGCCGGCTCTCAATGCCCAGTATATTCTCGCGCGCCCGTACTACTTCGACACCAGGCAAGAAGCAACCGAGTGGCAACCAAGACGCATCCTACGACGAGTTTGGGCGTGTAGACAGTAGGAGTTCCGCCAAAGATGTGGGTGGTGGCAGGTGCACTCCTACTCCCGGGCCTGTCAAACAGAAATCACGAAATCGAACCCTCAGCACTCCCGAGACAGACCCATTCGCTCACATTCCTGATGGGTCTTTTCTCCCTTTGAATTTGGAACCTAAAGTGTGCGACCACGAGCAGCAAGAGCATGACTACGGATATTTATCCTATCAGCGGCACGTTGTATTGGGTCTCGATGAAATCGCACGCCTCGTGGACATCGTGGCCAGCGAGCTAGGCACCAGAGCACTGACCACTCCGTTTATCTTTTCGACTCTGGCTCTTGATGTCTCAGCCAACTCTGTCAGAAGGCTGATCAGCGCATTTTTGGAAACATGCACAGGCGGAGTCGATGCAGAACGACTGTGGAGAGAGGAGGCCAGGCTCGCAGGTCCGCATGAGCTTGGCATGTGCATACGGTGGGGACTTGCTAGAGTCGTTAGAGTCGTTGGTGGACAGGCGGTGAGAGGCCTCATTGCTTGGGACTATTATGCAGAGTTTCGAGACACTGAAGCAGGTGAGTGTCTTTTCTGTTCTGTTCCATTTCACTCCCACTCTTCGCGTTCTCTGCATTGCATTGCAGTCACTCCTTCACATCAGACGCTCACTTTATTTCATGCCTTAAACGACCTACTAACTTTACTGTAGCAGAGAACTATCCCCCGAAACATTTCTCCACCTTCCTCCCATCTCTCCCCTCAACTCTGCGCTCAATCTTACTCACCTTGTTGAGCCTGCTCATTCGGTTCACAGCGCACAGCGCAAGCTCCGGACATACACCTCCAACCCTCTCCCCGCTATTCGGCCCCTTGCTATTTGGCCTCGGTCCCGCCACTCTTGCATTCCACCACACATATATACACTACCTCCGTGCTGTCAATGCCACTGAGCATCTCCTTCTTTCTTTCATCCGCTGGCAATCCACATCCGACCTTGGCGTTCCCACTCGGCTCAAAGAGTGGATACGCTCCTACCCAGCCACACTTCCAGCCCTGCATCACTCAGCTAAGCATGAACGCCCACAAGCGCGCAGGGGTGCACGCACGGTTCGTGTCGTAAGCGTGAGACGTAACGTACGTATGTATAGCCAGGACCTAGTAAAGACTGCAGCTAGCTGGGCACATCGATCGCATGGGCATGGCCTGGCGGGGTCGAAGGAATGGGAAAGGATTGTTCCGCCTTCGCTTAAACTGCCCCCGAGATATTCCGAAGCATACAAGAAGCGTATGGACCTCCAGTCCCATATGCAACCGTACACCGGGCCCGGGGTTACTCCGGCATCTGCGACCAACAGTACGTCGTCTTCGCTGTCTGATGACAAGGAGGCTGTGGTAGGCCTGGGACTGCGGGAGGGCGAGGACCGGTTTAGGAGCCTTACGGATTTGAAGTGGGGTGAGTTTGAGACGATGGGATTCAGCACGCCCGCTGCAGATGAGAAGAAATTGCAATTTGATCTGACGGAAAGCGCGCGGACGGTACGTGTGGCATATATGCCAAATTTTCAATCGTACTTACGGCTTCTTCGTCAACATATAGGCCCGTGCAGCAAAACGCGCTACTCTCACGTGGACTGACTTCTCTACAACTGGTTTCACACGCACAGACGCGCCTCTGAGTGCGACCCTCCAATTTAGCACGCCTCTCACCCATACAATTTCCTCGTGGCCTTCGCACAATGCAGACATCACCAAAAAGTTGAAGAAGACCGCCAGGACCTTGCCTGCGTTTGGCTGGGACACGGAGCCGGTTCTCGGCACAGAAGAAGTGGTGGAAGAGGCGTTCGTGGACGTGTTTTGCGATTTGGTTTGGGGAGGGGGTTGGAGGGAGGAAATTGGCGGAATCTTGGATACAGAGGGGCCTGCAGCAGAGGTCGGGAGGGAGTGTAACTGGGCATTGGTGGGTGCTTTTTATTATTTATTTTCACTTTCACTTTCTCCTGTGCTAACCCAGGCTGTGTTTAGATCGAATTCAAGTCTCTTCCGATATCTACACCTACATCCTCTGCCTTGCCTACGGCTGGCAGTAGCACAGATCCAAGAACAAGCACGACGCTTGTTTTGTTTGAGGAGTTTGTGCCTTTAGAGTACCGCCAGCAGCTTGCCAAGGACAGCGGCGGGAAGCGAAAGCTGCCATTCCTGTTCATGTCTCCTAATAGTGAGTGGTCGTTTCCTTTTCAGTGTTTCTAACTTCTCTTCCTTTTGATGCTTCCTGATGGCGCATTTATATCGATTGTACCTTTCCCTTTCTTTCGTTCCATCTCGATGCCCATCTCCAATCACAACTAATTTCCCTCCATAACAGGCAAATCTCGCCCATGGAAACCCGCCGCTACACTTAATGGACGTCCCTACATTATTGGGCACGTCCCTAAGAGTCCGTCATATCGTGAAGTCGAATTCGAGGGACTGCTAAGATCGAACGGCAGCAAGGTTCTTTCGCTAAACAAGCCCAGCACTTCGGGTGGCGGGGGTGCTACATCACCCGGTACAGCGGGGGTCCTTTCTCCAATAGCTTCAAACGAACAACCTGTCACTCCACGCCCAACTACTGCCACGCAACCGACTACTGCCACGCGACCGGCAGTGACTATCTCCGCACCGCTCTACACACAGCTAACAGCCAACCACAAACCGCCAGCGCCACCTGCAAAGGACAAAGTCAAAGACCCAAAACTTGAGCGCAGCGGTTCCGACTCGCCCCTCTCCCCGACGTCTGCACGCAAACTCACCTCACGCTTTCGTGTCCACCCCAGTTTTCGCCGCTCGGGGATCGTCCCTCCTGAATACGCAGAGGCAATAGTGGATTTTGAAACGAGGCTGGCGAGCTACTCGGATGATGAGCTTAATAATGTGACATCATCTGCAGGAGAGTCTAAGAGAGACAGGGAGGAGCGAAGGCGCTCGAAGGACGATGCGTGGGTGGATATTCTGGTCGCGACGCACAACCGGCGGATGGGTGGGCAGGATGCGGATATTCGCCCGTTTGGCGCGCGTAGAAAGGGCGTGCAAGACCCGGAGATCGCGAGCAAGGAGGTAGCGCAGGTGCTTGCAGGCGTAGCGCGTTTGCAGTCGCCGCCAAGCGATGATGAGCCTGAGCCGATACCTGATCCCGCGGCGGCGCCGAGCGTGAAGAGCGAGGATGTGGATGTGGATGTGGACAGTGTAATGTCGTACCCAAAGACGACGACCTCCAGTGTGCCGAAGCGCTTGGGGTATTTTGATCTGCACCCAGAACGCAGGCCTGTGCCTTCGCCGCAGCCGTTGAGCGTGGGCGACGACTCAGACGTGGATGAGGAAGTGCGCTATGGAAGCCCCGAGAGACCGTCGCCGTCGAAGTTTCCTATGCCTGCAAACACCGATACAAGTGCTTACCCCCAGCCCCTGCGAAGCTCGATGGACACCGTAGAAAGCGACTATGCACCAACTTCCACACACTCCCACCAAGTCGATGCGCTAGAGTTGGCGTACGAAGACCACCGCGCAGCAAAGGAGAAAGAAGGCGCGCACTCGGGGATGGGGAACATGACCCTGCCACAGCTTATAGGCGCGTTACCCGTGACGCCGGAGAAGGGAGATAAGGAAAAGAGCCGGACGGCTGCGCTGATTGATATGTACCGCGAGCGCGAGAAGAAGTCGTCTACGACCACTCCCGTGCCGATATCGAGGCTCCCCGTGCGTTCAACATCGACGCATACTTCCACGAAGGAGTCGGCGCTTCCGCCCGTGCCTGTGGTAGAGCTAGAGCCTGTTGTGGTGACCCCCGCAGATGAGATTATTGGGGAGCCTGCGAGTACTGAAGGCTTGCAGGATGAGTTTCTGCAGCCCCTGAATGTGTTGTATGACGGCAACGGGCGGGATAGTCCCGGGAGATATGTGCATGGGGCACCATTGCATAATGTGATGGAGGAGGAAGAGGAGGAGTGAGTGGTTTTAGCCTTCACCTCCTTGATTACCCATGCAGGCCTTTCTTCACTTTGCCATCACCAACGTTCGTGCCATTAACTCACTCAACCCCAAGGTCTTTCCACCGGCGCTGATCCAGCAGCGGATCCACCGAGGAGTGCACCACCGCAACCCATCTTTCTATCATGTGTATTTGAACATTATGCGTATATGAGTCCATATCAATTGTCGTCGTCACCCCCCGTACCACCGACATCCTATTCTAAATACCACCACCGTCCCTAGATTTCTTTTGATACCAAATCTCCTCCGAGGCGTTGCAACAAAGGCACGTTTCGTCAAATCAGGTCAATACTGTATCTCGAAACTGGCCGACAGGATACCGGATCATTTTCTCTATTCAACAGCATCCATACGCCATTCTTTTAAATTTTTTCATATTCCTGACATTTTTTGCTAGCGCATGCTAATTTTCCCGGGTTTGTCTCTATAGTCTTAGCCCTGCCCCTCTCTCTATGTTGTCCCCTCGTTTGCTCTGTTTTACAGCGGAATTTATTTGATTTATGATGCTCGTTCAATGGATGGAGTTGCAGCGGACCAAGCGGCCCTCCTGATCCGCGAAGAGGCAATTCACCTGACCTAGGGTCACTGGATTAGACTAGCTATAATGTATCAAGGAATCTGTTCCTCTCACTAGTTGTGTTTCTAGCTCCTGCCTTCTGCAATCATGATCGAGGTTCCAGATAGATCCATTCGCATCTGTGCAGACAGAGGAGGGACATTTTGTGATGTTCATGCGTAAGGCCAAATCCAAATTCTTGGGCGTCTTCCACGAAGCTAAGATAGAGCAGATCGTATCCTGACCCAGACGATCCAAACGAGCGGAAAGATATCATCGTCAAGCTTCGTACGTGTCCTCGGGTGCATAATCTCTAGCTGCTTAATCGCCCTGCAGTGTCGCAGGACACAGCCAACTACGGCGATGCACCAACGGAGGGTATCCGCAGGGTGCTGGAGATCGTGACGGGAGAGAAGATCCCTCGTGGGTCCGTGCTTGACACTAGCAAGATTGGTATGTGCTACTGCTCACGACTTGTTCACTCATCCTGATAATGTCCTGCGTATAGATTATATTCGTCTGTCGACAACCGTGGCGACAAACGCTTTACTGGAGCGCAAGGGGCATCGTCATGCGTTGCTTATTACAAAGGGATTCAAGGACCTCCTACTTATCGGGAACCAGTCACGCCCACGCATCTTCGACTTGAACATTCGCCGCCCAAACCCTTTGTACTCTGAGGTTGTTGAGGTGGACGAGCGCGTGACTCTCGTGGGGTACACATCGGATCCTAAGGCAGAGGGGAACGCTATTCAGTGGAATGAAGATGGGACCATTGAAAGAGGCTATAGGGGTCCGGGATGGGATGGGGAGGGTGATGCTGAAGGTCCGGGAGATATTGTTCGAGGGATCTCGGGAGAAGCAGTGAGGATCTTGAAGAGACCAGGTGCGTGGTTTACAGCATTTACAGCATTGTGTTCATTGATAGAGATTTCTTAGATCTGGACCTTGTGAGGCATGACCTAAAGCGACTGTACGATACTGGATATCGCTCCCTTGCGATCGTCCTAGTTCATTCTTACACCTTCCCCGAGCACGAGATACAAATCGGCAGGCTCGCACGGGAAGTTGGGTTCACCCAGGTCTCGGAATCTTCGCAGCTGCTGCCCATGATTAAGATGGTTCCTCGCGGTGTATCATCCACCGCGGATGCGTATCTCACCCCCATCTTGCGAGAGTATCTAGACGGATTCTTTCACGGTTTTGATGCGAAGTTGAAGGACGGCCGGATAAAGAGCCCCCGTGTAGAATTCATGGGTAGCGATGGGGGACTTTTAGACCTTAATAACTTCTCGGGCTTAAAGAGCATCCTAAGTGGCCCTGCAGGAGGCGTCGTTGGGTATGCATTGACGAGCTGGGACGTAGAAAGGAAATATCCCATCATTGGGTATATGCTGCGCTCTATTCAGTTTTCTCGATCTGACTTACGCTCTTGCCCTGCAGCCTTGATGTAGGCGGGACATCAACTGATGTATCTCGCTTTGATGGTCGCTACGAAGTGGTTTACGAGACCACAACCGCGGGAGTCACTATCCAGTCTCCACAATTGGATATCAATACTGTCGCAGCTGGGGGAGGTTCTTGTTTGACCTTCCGAAACGGCTTGTTTCTCGCAGGACCAGAAAGTGCTGGTGCACAACCAGGTCCTGCCTGCTACAGGTACGTGCCTACCAAACCGAAAGAGATAACGAAATTTACTTGAATCTGTACCCAGGAAAGGTGGTCCGCTGGCGGTTACAGACGCAAACTTGCTCCTAGGCCGCCTCATCCCAGACTACTTCCCAAAAATATTCGGAAAGTCAGAGAAGGAGCCTCTGGACTCGGAAGCATCTCGTGTGGCCTTTGAGAAGGTCGCGAAAGAGATCAACGAAAGTCACGAAATGAACCTTAACTTGGATGACATTGTATATGGGTTGGTGCAGTATAGTCCTGCATGATGATCTACACTCATACTCGAGGCTAGGTTCATCAAGGTTGCCAATGAGACGATGTGCAGACCCATTCGTGCACTAACGGAGGCACGAGGCTATTCAACAGGCAAGCATGTGTGCGTATGATGTATCTCTTTGCAACTCCGTTTGAATGTAGTATTTCTTCTCATAGGCTCGCAAGCTTTGGCGGTGCAGGCGGTCAGCATGCCTGCGAGATTGCAAGTCTGCTTGGCATAAAAACCATCCTCATCCATCGATACAGCTCCATTTTGTCTGCGTACGGACTGGCATTAGCAGACCGGCAAGTGTCTATCCTGCCGTACTATTGATTTGGTCTCTGAACAGACGTCAACAGCGCATACGAACTCCAAGAGCCTTCATCAACGTTCTACTCTGCACAGACACGCCAGTATCTCATCACCCGCCTCGACAAACTTACCAGCGACGTCAAGGCCGAGCTCAACCGCCAGGGATTTGAGGGCGACCGCGTGATCGTCGAGCGGATGCTGAACATGCGCTTCGAGGGCACTGACACCGCGCTCATGGTACTTCCTAATAATAATGACGGCGACGGCGCCGAGGACTTTGAGGCTGCATTCAAGCGCGTGTACAAGGCAGAGTTCGGCTTCCTGCTTGATACCAAGAGCATCATCGTGGATGACGTGAAGGTAAGTGCTATCCCAAGTGACCTCAAGGCGCCAGGTGACAATACCCTCAGGTTCGTGGCATCGGAAAGACCTTCGACAACCTCGGGGAGTCTGTCTACTCAGAGGTAGGTCGGCTTGAGACGAAGCCCGTCACACGCGATCGAGCAGATTCGACGTATAGCGTGTACTTTGATAAAGTCGGCCGTGTGCGCGATACGCCTGTGTTCCTCCTGGACAACCTGGGCGTGGGCGATGAAGTCACGGGCCCTGCGATGATCATTGATAATACGCAGACTATAGTCGTCGTTCCGGGCGCGCGCGCTGTTCTCACTAGCAAACATTTGTATATCACACTCGGAGGATAAGTCACAACTGGAACGTGGTAGATTGCTTGTCGCAATTGATAGTAGTTAAACGAATCTGTAACTTACTTATGGAAGCTTCACGACCTTTTTCACTGTGACCTTGAATTCCAAGTTGAAGGTTCATACTGCTTCGCAAGCACTACTTAGGGTCACCGATCGGTGGCAAACCCACTCCCTTGCGGTAGTATGTCGGTTCGATTTGCCACCAGTATTTTCAAAGTCTGTGTCCCTTGGAGCTGGTGTCTCCTTGTTCACGAAATGGACAACTCTTCTTGTCGATGACACTACCTTCGGTAGACAAATAGCCGTCGATCCGGCTCTGCCACATGGCAGAACTCTGGAGGTGAGATTGTAGTCTTAGTCTATGACAGTCCTCCCATCCATCGTCCTCATAATCGTGATCTCAAATCAGCATGGCTTGCTGCTCTGCCAAGCCTGCAGTTCTGCCACGATTCTGCCGCAGTTTTGCCCCCAACACCTGAGTACCGCTGGTATTAAGTCCTAATATTAGATCCCAGACACTGCCCTTGCACCTCCTGGGCCCTCAGTACTCAAAGACAGTCGCCTTGTTTACAGTAAGGTCACGAATCCTGATACTTAAAGACTTGGGCAACTTGAACATCGCATCCATTTCACATTTAGCTCTTCCTGGACGTGCCGTAGCACCTTTTCATATACCACACAATCAAAATTTTGACGGTGGGTGGTTTCAGACTGGCACTGACGGTCATCACTTGACACTGACGCATATACTAGATACTATGAATATTCCGATCACCTACCTCGCCATCCTTGTCGCTGCCGCTGGGGTGAAGGCAGCTCTTTCCGGTGGAGTCTGCTTAGACGTATGCTACGGTGATAGGAGTCACTGAGGGAAAGGCGTCTTTCAAAAAAAGCACAGGCTGCTGGGACTGCTGCAGTGCCTGAGGGGTGTTCTCATGCAGAAAAGATGACGTCGAACTGACTCGGTCATACATTGACTTTCACATACAGTACTTACTTACTATAGTCCTGGTGGAATTGCTAATACTGGGCTCCACAGAACAGTGAATCGAAGACCTGCAAAATGCTTCAGTCTCCGGTTATCAATAAGAGTCACCCCAATGTAGCACCTGCGTATCCTCCGGTTATCCTGCCGGCTCCGCCGAATGCATCGGCAGAACAGGGCAGAACTGACCCTGGAAAGTACTGTAAGTACTGTCCACAACACTATCTGCCAAGCCCGTCAGCGCTTTCACAATTCAACGCCCAAACATTCGTGCCCGGCGCTCGCCGCTGTGCGCAACAGCGAGCGCGAGTATCTCGCCTACGGGGGCACGGAAAAACGGAAAAAGTTTGGTATATAGTATACAATGCAAGCGGCATGCTGTGCGAATTTCTGAATCAGCATAAAAAGAGGTTGGGACAGTACTTAGCCTGAGCGGGAAGGGTGCAGGAAGCAGAGTGAGGAAGGAAGCACCGAAAGGACATGATCCAGGGAGGGTTGAGAGTCTCTTAGGACTGCATCTTGATCAAGGGGCACTGAAGCCGAAGCGCGTTCTGAAAGACTACATGATTTCTCATAAAAACTGTTGCCCGACGAGGTGGGCATTTCATACTTAATACTCAAGGATCCAGCAGAGAGCGCAATGAATTGCAGAAGTTCTAGCCAGCGTCTCAGGAATACAAATACGTTTTGTAACCAGACGAGGTCGACATGTACTGTCACGAGCGAGAAAGATGGGCGGGATAGAAACGAGTGACAGGGGAGGGAGGTGGGGCATTCCTTTCGACGTCGCGGACGGCGGGGAGTAGGTCATGGAGGGTGATGAGCAGCTTTGTAACTCCACTTTAATGTGCCGAGGGCACCAAGACTTTGTCGCAGACACAGACAATATCATATCTTGCACATTCACAACCAGACGGGTTTTGAAAGATACCAGCGGCATTCCACCATACCCATACCCTACCATTATTCTACCTAGGGCCTACATATACCACATGTCATGATCTACAGGAATTATACAATGTTCACTGTTACAGGTGCCGGAAGTTTCCGGCAGCTGAGCGGTTAAGTGTTTTTTCCTCGTCTCTCGACGACGAGCTCAGATTTGCTCCCGCGCATCACCGTTCGCAGGTACCCGCCCTCTTCTCGGGTCGGTTTTTTTTCGCAATCCGATAATTTGAAATTTCTACTGTCTCATACTCTCCGTTTCCCTGTCATCACGGGTGGACAGGGCCTCAACGCCTCAACCATGTCAGACGCATAAAGATTGTGACTCCACTGATAATGTAATAGCCACATGTCCATATGCTGAAGTGCGACCAATCGTCTATTCCTGCCGCCCGGTACAGCATGTTGAAGAAGTAAGGGCCGACTGCCCACCTCAGCTCCTTCAAAATTCTCTACCGCGCTAGTAGTTGGTCAATGTCGTTACGAATTCCCTACGATAGCTGAGGCAAGCTGTTCGTGAGTATATCGATCGACGTTCTGTGTTTAATACCATTCTCATACCTCTTTAGTCAATCTTCCTCGCCCTCGTGCTCTGCGTTCCCCTTGTCCATCAGCTGATGGTCGTCTACGTTGACATTCGCATGGTGTACGAAATCCGTGAACGTTCGAGTAGAATGTATAACTGGACTGCCCTCGTGATGTCGCAGCTTGCCGCTGAACTTCCTTGGAACATGACGAGTTCGGCGATGTTCTTTTTCTGCTGGTTCTGGACTGTTGGATACTCGACAGACCGTGCAGGCTACACGTACCTCATGCTATCTATCGCCTTCCCGTTGTACTATACTACGCTTGGACTTGGCATCGCATCCATGGCGCCATCCGCTCCCGTTGCATCCCTGTACTACACAACTCTCATTATCTTTGTCTTGATCTTGTAAGGATGTACCCTGCGATGCATGCTGCTCACGCTAATGATCCACCAGTGATGGTGTCGTCCAGCCGTTCGTCGAGCTTAATTGGTGGAAATGGATGTACAAGGGTCTCTCCTTTCACATACATCATCAAGGGCCTCCTTGGTCAAGGTTCGTGAATGATTTCTTGTTGGAAAATCGTATTCACCTCAGTCCTCGTAGCCGTTGGCGGGGAGGCTATTCGCTGCGCCTCCACGGAACTAGTCTCCGTCAACCCGCCGAAGGGTTTGACGTGTGGCAAGTACATGGGTCCCTTCACGGAATCCGCCGGCGGCTACCTCACGAACCCAGAAGCCGCAGAGGGCTGCCAGTACTGTCCCTACACGACTGTTGACCAGTACATGTACTCAAGGTTCAACATAAAATTCAGCGATCATTGGCGTAACCTAGGCATCGTATTCGGATTCGTCGCGTTCAATGTGAGTCACTGCTGAATGCTGCTTGGATCTCGTGCTCATGTGAGATTTGTAGATTATTGCTATTTTCTGGCTCACATACTTCATGCGCATTCGCACGGTCAGCGTGTTTGCTTCTCTCAAGCAGAAGTTTCGTGGCAAATCGATACATACGGCGTAATCCTTGAATGCACTCACAGGATTTCAAGTATGCGCACCGCCAGTCGGATTCGTTTGAAACATACCGTATTCAATGTCTGTATTCCCCTTGTATTTCCAGAGCTGCAGTAGTCGCCCAAGGAAACAGAATCCCACCAGGACGATATGTTCTGCCTGTTATTTTTCATTCAAATCAGTACTTGTTAGAAATTAACCCGCCAACAGTATTTCTTTCTTTCTTTTGCATTTCGCTAACTAGTACACTTACTCAACGTGCTTACCGTTATATTTGGTACCTCCACGTTTCTCTCCTCTCCTGAGTCGAGTCAGTCTTGTACGCTTGAGTCTTGACTGGGGGTCAGTCACATTCTACGATACCCACATTCCTCACTGATGGACTACAGCACTCACCGAATCCTTTCTCTTTAGCGTCTTTCATTATTAGTACCTATTCGAACCGGATCCGGAATCATAATCACGTCTTTCGAACTGCTCGAGATTTCGATGGTAATTCTACTGCAAGGACAGCTAGTAGTATTACCATGCCAAGAAATTTTGGTCAACCGATCACACACCGTATCCACCATCCAGTTTGTCGTGTAGTTGAGGTTATAGATTATAATAGAAGGGACGACTGGCGTCATCGTCTATGATGGTCTGCGGTGACCGTTTGGCACCACATATCTCACTTGTACTGAGTACATCACAGTGAAGTGCGAGGCGACCCTGACAAAATGCCGGCGGCATCCAGAAAATGTGTTTGTCAGATTTCTTGTCATGTACGAGAGCACATCCTACTAGCTAACCGGCCAACAGTCCCGACCACTTACCTGGTCCCTCTAGACTCCAGAACACCTCCTCCATCTGCCGCAGTCATTTGATGCTTCCGCTGCATAAGCAATGAGATGCATATATGCATCCTAAAACATTGGATACCAAGTCAGAAGCAATCAATTCAACGCTCGAGCCCTGACCTACCGATATATCCGGAGATAAAAGCGCAGGAGTTATGGCCACGGCACCACAAGGCGGGTGTTGTGAGGGTACCAACTTCGGCCAGTGATGCAATCAGCTCCAATGGATATTATGAACCTGTTCACATGAACACCTTACATCTTTCTGATGTTCCTGCTTCGTCAGGGTCAGTGATGGTGGTGGTGGTGGTGCGAGTGCAAGGAAGTACGGTTTAGGGCTTCCAGCACGGCCACGGGACCTGCTGCGGGAGTTTACGATATGAATTGTGCAGCGAAAACCAATACAAACGCACGCTCTTCGGAGTCTCTTCCCTATCCCTCCCTCTCCTCCCTGTCCCCTTTTGGGTCCAGGAACAAATTTTTGACGGCCCTTGAGCCAGCCTTGAGCTATCTGAGAAGGGAAAATGTGTCTTAGCTTTTCCACTGATTTTGCTGGGGGGGTACATATTGTGCATGAGCATTGAGGTTTCCGTTGATTTTTTGTATAGCTACTATATACCAGAGACAACTTTGCATCAAAGTCTCGCGTAGTGCTCGAAAGTCATCTGAATATTTGTTTATCTAATAAATATTTTTGTAGTGCAAATATTCCAACTCCATAATTAAGATCAATAAATTCATGCGACAGGCGAGGGGCTAGGTATAGCTCTTCAACAGGTACCAGATAATGAACAAGGACTGTGAATGAGAGCTCAGTAAAAAGGCTTTTTTTGGCGAGTCTTTACCCAGCATCCACACCAGAGCTGTGGCATACAAGCAGCTTCCTGTGATGTATATATTTTCGATGAAAGCCAACATAACAAGGATGTGACAAGCTGTCAACATGACCTTCGTCTTGCGGAAGGATCCGAGGAGGACGGGTATGGTGGAAACGCCAGCCTTCAGGTCATCTTCGAAATCACGGACATCAGTCAGGATCTAGTAGACAGAGTTCAACGTCGAATCATGTCACCATACGCTGTCGACTTACTGCATGGCATGTGCGGTTGACGGTCGACCAGACTATCACTTGAGTAGCAGTCCATGGAGACGGTAGTGCGTCAGTCAAACTCCCTGATCCAGACAACGCGGAGAAGACAATAGCGTATAAGCCACATCTGAAAAAACATCGCGTTATGAGTCCATCAATTCGTGGAAAATATGTAGACTTACCCTCGAATGAGACCATTGAAAATAGCTTTCATGCCAGGGATGCGTTTGATGACCAGAACAGGCATAGATGTAGAAGGCCGTTCTGCTCTACCAGATTTCCCGAGGAGGCGCTTCAAAACGAACTCAAACTTATTGAAGTCGATTGGAGTAGTCCAGAGCAAGGCAGGAGCCACGACCACTGCCGTGGTGAGGAGCGTTGAAACAGGACATAGAAATAGTGCAAGTGCAAGGAGCACAGCGCTGGCGGTGAGGAAGGTTCGTGCATACGTAAACCAAGAAGCAATGTTGTTTTCGCCGTCTGCGTTATGGTGGGCAGACAGGAATTCACTCTCCTGGTCCTTAAGATGGTCAGAACCAATGGCAAGGATATCCGACATCACACATATAGTTATCTTACAATGGAGTTAGTGATATTCTCCAGTATTCAACCTGTGAGCGTACCGGTCTCCAATCGAACGTTCCGGACATGACATAGGACATAAGGGATGTCAAGACCAAGCTATTCATCGAGATCACGATAGGTCGCAAGAAGAGCTCATCTGCAAGCTTCGAGATTTTTGGGATTGGCATCTTAGTATGAGGTCGGACAGGCATGTGGATACCAGAGTCTCTGCTGCTTTATATACTCGTAGAACTCTGGACAGACGGGTCAGAGTGACCAGGTGGGAACGCCGCCAAGATAATCATTATCGGCTGCTTGGAGGAGGAGCTCTGCATTGCATGTGCAGCGTGGAACATTCGGTTTGCAAAGCTGATGATCTCCGGCAAGGCTGTTGGCATTAAGGCTGTCCGCATCAATACTGTTGGTATCGGATTGTGTAGGCACTGTGTGCTGCAAAATGATTGGGTATTTTCTTGGATGTTTTAGTTGCTCAGGAGGCAGCCTTGCTTCGGGTTCTACAGCAGTGCAAACAAACATAGGAAGTGTTACCATCAATCGATAAACAGCGTGTGTGTGGCATCAGATGGCATCTTGACACCGGGCTTCAAAGCTTCAAGAGGCGACTGAGTCATCAAGCGACATCACACATTGCTTGCCACTACTTGCTCCGCAAATTAAATCTTATTCCCAACCTCTTGCACTCGCCTCAAGCTTGTTGCCGCTATGACATTTTGATTCGGTGAATTCATGCCGACACATCACAACCACTCGTGTGTTTCGACAAGTCTTACCGAACAACAACCGTGAGCTTAGCCATGCAACATGAACCATAGGACAGCAGCTATGACGAGTACGCGCAATCTGAATGGCGTGCGACACGCCCAATAGTAATTTCTTTGACTTGCACACTCTCTTCATAGAGTACCAAGGTACAGTTGTTGATAGGAGAACCATGGACTTTCAAGTCTATATAGCGATGCGTTTTACAGCGTCATCGATGCTGCGGTTGACCACAAATTAATCAACTTTGCAGCGCGTGTACAATGCCAAACAAATGTCTTTTTTTGTGCGTTTGTCGTTAATGATTAACGAAGCTTTGAAGCTTTCCTGAAACCTATGTAAGTGATTCACGAACCCGCGGGCCACGGATAACTGAGACTACGCCTCACTACAGCTCAAGCGCTCACTACGCGCTCAGTTGCAGTTTAACCTTTAGATTGATGACCGATTGATGACTGAGCCTAAAAATAGCCGGGCAATCGCCGGTAAATTATTGTGATCTGTATTGGTCTGCTCCCGATCACTACACATGCACATTCAATGGATGTTTCTCTTCATCAAAATACAAACACTGCAGGTGGGCTGTGGTCGGTCGTCATAGACATATACCAAGTATTAGCCGTCGGGTTCCTAGCTCACCTAACCCAGGAACTTCAGTGATATATATTATTCCTGTGGGTAGCCTTTTCACTCCTCCAAGTTCTTGTGCGGCAGACCCATTCTGAAATTCATTATGGCTCACCATCAAGCACAACTTCTTGTCCTTTCTAATAAAGCAATAGACTCCCCAGCTACCCAGGCTGTCACTCCAGTCCACAACCTACCTTCAGACCTAATAGATTCGGACACACTGTTCGCTCCCTCACTGCTTAAGAAATCGTCTAACATATCCACCTCCATAAAAAATGAACAAGATTTCGATTTTGAGCACGTACTCAGAGACCTCATGAAACGGCAAGCGTTTCGGTTATCTGCATGAACCGTCTAACTCGACATTTGATCATCTCCCACTCAGCCGTCACGACGAAGGAATTAAGAACCGCCAGCTTGGTGTCATGTTTAAGGACTTGCGCGTCATTGGTGCAGGTTCTCGTACCTCCATCCAGCCCACCGTCGGCGATCCTTTCAATCCCTCAACTATTCTGCGCAAGATCAGCCAACGTCGCCACCCCTCAACTAAACACATCTTGTCAGGATTCGAGGGCGTAGTCGCTCCTGGCGAAATGCTTTGTAAGTACACATCCTTGCTCTACATCCAGTCCTGACCTTCCATCCAGTGGTCCTTGGCCGTCCCGGCTCCGGGTGCTCGACCCTCCTCAAGACGCTTGCCAACCAACGCGGGGAGTATCATGCCGTCGAGGGTCAGGTATTGTATGATTCATTCACCCCAAAGGAGATTCACGACTCCTTCCGTGGCGATGTGACTTACTGTCCGGAGGATGACGTCCACTTCCCGACCCTGACCGTCAACCAGACTCTCTCCTTCGCGGTCAGAAACCGTACTCCCGCAACACGTCTTCTCGGACAGACTCGCGAGGACTATGTTGAGGATACCACGACGATGCTAATGAAAGTCCTTGGGCTGTACCGTTCGAAAGATACATTGGTCGGGAATGCTCAGATTCAAGGGGTTTCCGGCGGCGAGAGAAAGCGAGTGTCTATCGCAGAAACATTGGGCTCTGGAGGCTCGCTTGGGGCATGGGACAAGTAAGGTGTCGTCATTCAAGGCAGTATTATTCTGACTTGTCTGTCGTGCAGTCCGACTCGGGGACTAGACTCTTCGACTGCGCTTGAGTTCGTGCGGACATTGCGTGCCATCACAGATGTCAGACGGACGACGGCTATCGTCTCTCTCTACCAGGCGGGCGAGCAATTGTACGATTTATTCGACAAGGTCTGCGTTATCGATGAGGGGAGGATGGCGTACTTTGGTTCGGCAAAGTCAGCGAAAGATTATTTCATTGATCTGGGCTTCGAACCGCAAAACAGGCAGACCACCCCCGATTTCCTGGTTGCAGGTATGACATTCCGGTTTTCCTATGTTGTCTTATAACCATCATTTCCAGTTACGGACCCGAACGGGAGGAAAATCCGGCCTGGATATGAAAGCCTTGTCCCGCGGACGTCGGACGAATTTGCTAGCCGTTTCGTAGATTCTGATATCGGCCGTCAGAATCAGAAAACGATCGAACACCATCACGAGTACTGTGTTGGCAACGACGAACAAAAGCAGGCTTATCTGTCCAGCGTGGCTGCAGAGCGTGCCGGCACATCCACTGCGTACATGACTTCCATCCCTCAGCAAGTCAAAGCGGTCATGAAGCGCCGCCTGCAAGTTATCGTTGGTAACAAGTTCGAGCTATTTGTACAACTAGCGTAGGCATCATTCTCTTTTTCTCCAACGCTCAATGACACGGGATGATAGTTCTCAGGTCTTCCAGGCGATAATCATGGGCACCGTCTTTCTGAGCGTACCGAATGACACTTCAGCTTATTTCTCCCGTGAAAGCGTTCTGTTCTTGTGAGTATCTTCCCCTGTCTTGATGCAAGTAGTTCCTCACGACACTTTCAGCTGCCTTTTGTTCAGCGCTCTTACATCTATCGCAGAAGTCCCTGGGCTCTTCTTCCAGCGTCCGATCGTACTTCGCCACCAGAAGGCTGCGTTACATTACCCTTTCATCCAGAGCCTCGTGCATACTGTGGTCGATATTCCGATCACATTGATCGTTCAACTGGTTTTTGCTGTGATACTTTACCTGCTTGTTGGGTTGCAACGTTCTGCCGCACAGTTTTTGTAAGTAATTCCAACCGTCCGCTGGCTCCATACTGATGCTGCTGCACAACAGCATATTTTACCTTTTTATCTTCTTAATGTCGCAAACCATGAAGTCGTTCTTCAGAGCCATTGCTGCAAGCTTCAAATCTCGTGCTGGCGCAATGGCTGTGAGTGGCATCTCCGTTCTCTTGATGTCGCTCTATAGTGGGTACACTGTTCCTTGGCCGACTGCTCCAATGGGCTTGCGGTGGATCATGTGGTTTAACGTGCGTCATTCCTTGTGAAATCCTTTCCCCCCTCAATATCGATATCGCTGTCTTAGCCTTTGTGGTGGGGGTTCGGTGGACTCGTGGTGAACGAGTTCCATACGCTCGACGGTGTTTGCTCCACTCTTGTCCCTCAGGGTCCCGGCTACGAGAATGTTTCCCTTGAAAACCAGGTGTGCACAACAGTCGGATCGCAATCCGGGCAGCTGCTCGTTGATGCCAACATCTATGTTGGATTAACATTCGACTTCTGGTATGATCATCTTTGGAGGGTAGGCCGGTCGCACAATACTTATGTGAATAACTCACGACACCTCGTCAGAACTTTGGTGTCATGTGTGCCTTCTACATTGGGTTCTTGGTCGTCCTCCTAGTTGCCACAGAATGCAACACGTCGTCTGCTTTCGACGGAACCGTCGTTCTCTTCAAGCAGGGCTCTAGTGCTATCGATATGAATGCTAAGGTTGTCGACGAAGAGAAGGCAGATGCAGAGATTCGTTCTGGATCCCGGTCCGAGGCAGCTGATCCCTCGACTTTCAACAATCTCGAGAAGGAGACCACGACTATGGACCTCTTCACATGGCAGCACCTGCACTATGAAGTCCCCATTGAGGGAGGGATGAAACGCCTTCTTGATGACGTCACGGGATTTGTCGCCCCTGGGAAGCTCACTGCGCTCATGGGTGAATCTGGCGCTGGAAAGGCATGACTTCCTATGATACCAGTCGCGCATCCCGTTGACTTCAATCCTTGTAGACCACGCTCTTGAACGTTCTTGCCCAACGCGTCGGTGCTGGTGTGGTCACTGGCGACCGATTCGTCAATGGACAGCCGCTGCCCATAGACTTCCAGGCTCAGATGCGAGTATCATCCCACCTTTCTGCCGAGCTTACCTGACTGTCATGTTCAGTGGTTACTGCCAGCAGCTCGACACTCACCTTCCTGAGGCGACTGTTCGTGAGGCGCTCCTTTTCTCTGCCAATCTTCGCCAGCCCCAGTCAGTTCCTCTCGCTGAAAAGGAAGCCTAGTGCGTACAATCATTGCCGACGATCAACTTACACTTAACTTTGCGGTGCAGCGTTGACAAGTGCCTTCGAATGTGCGGTCTGGAGGAGTACGCTGATGCTGTTGTCGGCTCTCTCGGTGTCGAGCATCGTAAACGCACCACCATCGCGGTGGAGCTCGCTGCCAAGGTTTGATCATGTTTCCTTCAGGCTGAAGTTGTGCTAAGCACCCAACAGCCCAAACTTCTGCTCTTCTTGGACGAGCCCACGTCTGGTCTCGACTCGCAATCCGCCTGGGCTATCGTGCAATTCCTTCGTGAGCTTGCTGACCAAGGTCAGGCTATTCTCTGCACGTGCGTACCGTTTCTACACGTGGTTTCCCGCTGCTTATGAGCTGCATAGAATCCATCAACCTTCGGCGGAGCTCTTCCAGGTCTTTGACAGATTGCTGCTCCTCTGCAAGGGTGGACGGACCGTGTACTTCGGCGACATCGGCGAGAACTCGTCGACCATTCTGAACTACTTTGAGCGCAATGGTGCTCCACGCTGCGGCTCTGATGCCAACCCGTAAGTAAGGTGCGATCGTACCAGACATTGCGCTTACCGGTGCATTCAAGGGCGGAATACATGCTCGACGTCATAGGTGCTGGAGCGACCGCATTTTCCACCACTGATTGGTATGATGTCTGGAAGCGTTCGTCGGAAGCTGCGCAGCTTCAAGTTCAGATCGACAAGATGCATGAAGATGGCCGTGCTCGCCCACAACAGATCAGCGTCCGGTACTCTGCCTTCGCCACATCGTGGTCGCATCAGTTCATCGCCCTCGCCCGACGGAACTTCCAAGCATACTGGCGCAATCCTACGTACATCCGCGCCAAGTTTGTGCTCAACATCGCCGGCGGTCTCCTTGTAGGTTTTACATTCTTCCAGGCAAGAGACTCCTTGCAGGGCACCCAAGACAAGCTGTTCGTAAGTATATCGATCGACATTCTGTGTTTCATCCCATTCTCATACCTGTTTAGTCAATCTTCCTCTCCCTCGTGCTCTGCATTCCCCTTGTCCATCAGCTTATGGCCGTCTACATCGATATTCGCATGGTGTACGAAATCCGTGAACGTTCGAGTAGAATGTATGACTGGACTGCTCTCGTGATGTCGCAGCTTGCCGCTGAACTTCCTTGGAACATGACGAGTTCGGCGATGTTCTTTTTCTGCTGGTTCTGGACCGTTGGATACCCGACAGACCGGGCAGGCTACACATTCCTTATTTTCTTCGTTGCTTTCCCATTCTATTATACCACGCTTGGACATGGCATCGCGTCCATGGCGCCATCTGCTCCCGTCGCATCCCTTTACTACACAACCCTCATCATCTTTATTATGATCTTGTGAGGTGCACAATCTAATCCACGCTACTTTATGCTGATGATGAAACAGCGATGGTGTTATCCAGCCGTTCGTCGAGCTTAATTGGTGGAGATGGATGTACAGAGTCTCTCCTTTCACATATGTCATCGAGGGCCTCCTTGGTCAAGGTTTGTGAATGATCTCTCGCTGCACAATTTTAATCATCTTCGTCTTCGTAGCTATTGGTGGGTCAACCATCAGCTGCTCCTCCACGGAACTTGTCTCCGTCAACCCCCCGAATGGTCTGACGTGCAGCAAGTACATGGGTCCATTCATGGAATTCGCCGGCGGCTACCTCACGAACCCCAACACTACAGAAGGCTGCCAGTACTGCCCCTACACGACCGCTAACCAGTACATGTACTCAAGGTTCAACATTCAATACAGCGATCACTGGCGTAACCTAGGCATCGTGTTTGGATTCGTCGCGTTCAACGTGAGTCACTGCAGATTGTTGATTGGATCTCGTACTCATGTAAGATGTACAGATTATTGCTATTTTCTGGTTCACATACTTCATGCGCATTCGCACGGTCAGCGTGTTTGCTTCTCTGAAGCAGAAGTTGAGTCGTGGCGGATAGATCGTGACTTACGCATACCGGATACTGCACCCACAGGACTAGATGCACGCACTTATTTTGCATCCTACAATATTCATTTATTCATTCCCCTTCCAGTTCCCAAAGGCGCAGTAGGGTCATAAAGCACCACAATCCCACCAGGACTATGTCGTGAAATATCTACCCGACACTTTCGATTCACATAAGTGCTTACTCGAACCACATCTGCAATGACACTCACGTCCTTCCCTCGAGTTACAAATGGTCTCGAGCTAGTTGATTCGCTCATTATTAACTCGCTCTGTGACATTGCAGCAACACTGGATGACTTCCCGCAGCGTTTAGAACGACGTGCCGCCGTCAAACGTCAGTGTTTTGCAAGCCCGACGAAAACACCCAGTTTTAGATGGATATCTGGAGGGGGTACATGGGACATAGAAATAGTGCAAGTGCAAGGAGCACAGCGCTGGCGGTGAGGAAGGTTCGTGCATTCATAAACCAAGAAGCAAGTTTCGCCGTCTGCGTTATGGTGCTCAGACAGGAATTCACTCTCCTGGTCCTTAAGATGGTCAGAACCAATGCCAAGGATATCCGACGTCACACATATAGTTGTCTTTGAATACAATGGAGTTAGTGATATTCTCCAGTATTCAACCTGTGAGCGTACCGGTCTCCAATCAAACGTTTCGGACATGATATAGGACATAAGGGATGTCAAGACCAAGCTATTCATCGAGATTACGATCGGTCGTAAGAAGAGCTCATCTGCAAGCCTCGAGATTGTGGGGATTGACATCTTAGTATGAGGTCGGACAGGCATGTGGATACCAAAGTCTCTGCTACTTTATATACCCGTAGAACTCTGGACAGACGGATCAGAATGACCAGGTGGGAACACCGCCAAGATAATCATTATCGGCTGCTTGGAGGAGGAGGGAGGAGCTCTGCGTTGCATGTGCAGCGTGGAACATTCGGTTTGTAAAGCTGATGGTCTCTGGCAAGGCCGTTGGCATTAAGGCCGTCCGCATCAAGAATTTTGGCATCGGATTGTGTGGGCGCTGTGTGTGCTGCAAAATGATTGGGTATTTTCTTGGATGTTTCAGTTGCTCAGCGCTCAGGGGGAGGTCTTGCTTCGGGTTCTACAGCGGCAGTGCAGTAATCCCGGAAACAAACATAGGAACAGTTACCATCAGTCGACAAACAGCGTGTGTGTGGAATCTTGACACCGGACTTCAAAGCTTCAAGAGGCGACTGACATCAGGCGACATCACACATTGCTTGCGGGCCGCTACTTGCTCCGTAAATTCCCAACCTCTTGTACTCGCCTCGAGCTTGTTACCGCGCTGACATTTTGATTCGGTAAATTCATGCCGACACGGATCACAGCCACTCGTGTGTTTCGACGAATCTTATCGAACAACAACCGTGAGCTTAGCCATGCAACATGAACCATAGGACTGCAGCTATGATGAGTACACGCAATCTGAAATTTGAATGACGTACGACACACCCAATAGCAATTTCTTTGACTTGCACACTTTCTTCATAGAGTACAGTAGACTTTCTCATAACGCATAACGTCGGGACCCCTCCGAGGCTATGCATTATGAGCATTCATGCATAACGAAAATGTGTGACATATCGTGACCTTCCCCAAGAGTGTGACACCTGAGAGCAGAACGAAACATATCATTTCCTATTCAAGATCTACCGAGCCTGCTTCACTATGCTGGCGATGCTCTCAGATTTTGTATGTCCGACAGAAAGAAGCAATCCAAGCATCTCCCGTCAGCATCTCTTCCTTTAGCACATCAAATTCTTCCTCAAATTTCTCTTGCTTGGCTCGTAGCATTGGCCCATTCACTATCTCCCCCTGTGCCTCCATATGTTTGATCCATGCAAACAAGGCACGCTCTACATCTGGCCTGGTTACAACACATGGGCGCTTCGATGATAAAGCATTCGGATTAGAGTGGACCCGTGTTTCTACTTGTGGCTGTCGTTTAAGGGCGCGAGATAAGGCTGATTGACTGAAGGCCCAGGCCCCGGTGAGTTCTTTTTCAAAGTGCGCGACAATCTCGGCTTGCGACTGATTGGGATGGGCGTTCAATGTATGCAAAGACAATGACCCAGTCATTTTAGGTGAGATTTTTTCGAATGGTGATCGTGATAGGTTTAGATGAGGTTGTAGGTGCATCTTTAGTCTTTTGGACTATCTCCGAGCGCTGCTTGTAGGGAGCTGGCTTCTCCCGCGGCCTGTGGGTCTGGTTGGGCATGTTTGAGGAAAATGAAGACACCTGTACGTGCTTTACAACTACGGCTGACATCAACCGATGCTGACCCGAACATGACCTGATGCCCCCACATGGCTTCTCATAGTGCATAAATCAGCTCCAAGGCCTATGCGTTATGCGTTATGCGTTATACATGCATGTCACCTGCGTCCCACAGTGGGACCCACCCAAAGTCAATGCGTTATGAGGCTATGCATTATGAAAAAGTCTACTGTACTAAGGTACAGTTGTTAATAGGAGAACCATGGACTTTCAAGTGTATACAGCGATGTGTTTTACATTGTCGTCGATGCGGGGGTTGGCCACAAATTAATCAACTTTGCAGCGCGCGTACAATGCCAAAAAAATGTCTTTTTTGTGCGTTTGTCGTTAATGATTAATGAAGCTTTCCTGAAACCTATGTAAGTGATTCACGAACCCGCGAGCCACGGATAACTGAAACGAGGACTACGCCTCACTACAGCTCAAGCGCTCACTACACGCTCGGTTGCAGTTTAACTTTTTAGATTGATGACCGATTGATAACTGAGCTAAAAATAGCCGGATAATCGCCGGCATTGTAATCTACGGTATGTCGGATGTCCATTGGTCTGCTCCCGGTCACTGCACACGCACATTCAACATATGGATGTTTATCTTCATCAAAATACAAACACTGCAGGTGGGCTGTGGTCGGTCATAAACATATGCCAGTATTAGCCCGTCGGGTTCCTCGCTCATCTAACCCAGGAACTTCAGTGATATATATTATTCCTGTGGGTAGCCTTTTCACTCCTCCAAGTTCCTGTGCGGCAGAACCATTCTTAAATTCATTATGGCTCATCATCAAGCCCAACGTCTTGTCGATTCTAATCAATTAATAGACTCCCCAGCTACGCAGGCTGTCACTCCGGTCCATAACCTACCTTCAGACCTAATAGATTCGGACACACTATTCACTCCCTCACTGCTTAAGAAATCATCTAACATATCCACCTCCATAAAAAATGAACAAGATTTCGATTTTGAGTACGTACTTAGAGATCTCATGAAACGGTAAGTGTTCATGGACATCTGCAGGGACTGTCTAACTTGACATTTGATCATCTCCCACTCAGCCGTCACGACGAAGGAATCAAGGACCGCCATCTTGGTGTCATGTTTAAGGACTTGCGCGTCATTGGTGCAGGTTCCCGTACCTCTATCCAGCCCACCGTCGGCGATCCCTTCAATCCCTCAACTATTCTGCGCAAGATCAGTCAACGTCGCCACCCCTCAACTAAACACATCTTGTCAGGATTCGAGGGCGTAGTCGCTCCTGGCGAAATGCTTTGTAAGTACACATCCTTGCTCTACATCCAGTCCTGACCTTCCATCCAGTGGTTCTTGGCCGTCCCGGCTCCGGGTGCTCGACCCTCCTCAAGACGCTTGCCAACCAACGCGGGGAGTATCATGCCGTCGAGGGTCAGGTGTTGTATGATTCATTCACCCCAAAGGAGATTCACGACTCCTTCCGTGGCGATGTGACTTACTGTCCCGGAGGATGACGTCCACTTCCCGACCCTGACCTGTCAACCAGACTCTCTCCTTCGCGGTCAGAAATCGTACTCCCGCAAGACGTCTTCTCGGACAGACGCGCGAGGACTATGTTGAGGATACCACGACGATGCTAATGAAAGTCTTTGGGCTGTACCGTTCGAAAGATACATTGGTCGGGAATGCTCAGATTCAAGGGGTTTCCGGCGGCGAGAGAAAGCGAGTGTCTATCGCAGAAACATTGGGCTCTGGAGGCTCGCTTGGGGCATGGGATAAGTAAGGTGTCGTCATTCAAGGTGGTATTCTTCTGACTCGTGTCTCGTCCAGTCCCACTCGGGGACTAGACTCTTCGACTGCGCTTGAGTTCGTGCGGACATTGCGTGCCATCACAGATGTCAGACGGACGACGGCTATCGTCTCTCTCTACCAGGCGGGCGAGCAATTGTACGATTTGTTCGACAAGGTCTGTGTTATCGATGAGGGGAGGATGGCGTACTTTGGTTCGGCAAAGTCAGCGAAAGATTATTTCATTGATATGGGCTTCAGACCGCAAAGCGGGCAGACCACCCCCGACTTCCTAGTTGCAGGTAAGACACTGCGGTTTTCCTACGTTGTCTTATAACCATCATTTCCAGTTACGGACCCGAACGGGAGGAAAATCCGGCCTGGATATGAAAGCCTTGTCCCGCGGACGTCGGACGAATTTGCCAGCCGTTTCATAGATTCTGACCTCGGCCGTCAGAATCAGAAAACGATCGAACATCATCGCGAGCACTGTGTTGGCAACGACGAACAAAAGCAGGCTTATCTGTCCAGCGTGGCTGCAGAGCGCGCCGGCACATCCACTGCGTACATGACTTCCATCCCTCAGCAAGTCAAAGCGGTCATGAAGCGCCGCCTGCAAGTTATTGCTGGCAACAAGTTCGAGCTCATTGTACAATTGGCGTAGGTACCATTCTCTTTTTCACCAACCCCCAATGACACGGGATGATAGTTCTCAAATCTTCCAAGCGATAATCATTGGCACCGTCTTTCTGAGCGTACCGAATGACACTTCAGCCTATTTCTCCCGTGAAAGCGTTCTGTTCTTGTGAGTATCTTCCCCTGTCTTGATGCAAGTAGTTCCTCACGACACTTTCAGCTGCCTTTTGTTCAGTGCTCTTACGTCTATCGCAGAAGTCCCTGGGCTCTTCTTCCAGCGTCCAATCATACTTCGCCACCAGAAAGCGGCGTTACATTACCCTTTCATCCAGAGCCTCGTGCATACTGTGGTCGATATTCCGATCACGTTGATCGTTCAACTGGTTTTTGCTGTCATATTGTACCTGCTGGTTGGGTTGCAACGTTCTGCCGCACAGTTTTTGCAAGTAATTTCAACCGTTCGCTGTTGGGCTTCATACTGATGCTGCTGCACAACAGCATATTTTACCTGTTTATCTTCATAATGTCGCAAACCACGAAGTCGTTCTTCAGAGCCATTGCCGCAAGCTTCAAATCTCGTGCTGGCGCAATGGCTGTGAGTGGTATCTCCGTTCTCTTGATGTCGCTCTATAGTGGGTACACTGTTCCTTGGCCGACTGCTCCAATGGGCCTGCGGTGGATCATGTGGTTGAACGTGCGTCATTCCTTGTGAAATCCTTTTCCCCCTCAATATCGATATCGCTGTCTTAGCCTTTGTGGTGGGGGTTCGGTGGACTCATGGTGAACGAGTTCCATACACTCGACGGTGTTTGCTCCACTCTTGTCCCTCAGGGTCCCGGCTATGAGAATGTTTCCCTTGAAAACCAGGTATGCACAACAGTCGGATCGCAATCCGGGCAGCTGCTCGTCGATGCCAACATCTATGTTGGATTAACATTCGACTTCTGGTATGATCATCTTTGGAGGGTAGGCCGGTCGCACAATACTTATGTGAATAACTCACGACACCTCGTCAGAACTTTGGTGTCATGTGTGCCTTCTACATTGGGTTCTTGGTCGTCCTCCTAGTTGCCACAGAATGCAACACTTCGTCTGCTTTCGACGGAACCGTCGTTCTCTTCAAGCAGGGCTCTAGTGCTATCGATATGAATGCTAAGGTTGTCGACGAAGAGAAGGCAGATGCAGAGATTCGTTCTGGATCCCGGTCCGAGGCAGCTGATCCCTCGACTTTCAACAATCTCGAGAAGGAGACCACGACTATGGACCTCTTCACATGGCAGCACCTGCACTATGAAGTCCCCATTGAGGGAGGGATGAAACGCCTTCTTGATGACGTCACGGGATTTGTCGCCCCTGGGAAGCTCACTGCGCTCATGGGCGAATCTGGCGCTGGAAAGGCATGACTTCCTATCATACCAGTCGCGCATCCCGTTGACTTCAATCCTTGTAGACCACGCTCTTGAACGTTCTTGCCCAACGTGTCGGTGCTGGTGTGATCACTGGCGACCGGCTCGTCAACGGACAGCCGCTGCCCATAGACTTCCAGGCTCAGATGCGAGTATCATCCCACCTTTCTGCCGAGCTTACCTGACTGTCATGTTCAGTGGTTACTGCCAGCAGCTCGACACTCACCTTCCCGAGGCGACTGTTCGTGAGGCGCTCCTTTTCTCTGCCAATCTTCGCCAGCCCCAGTCAGTTCCTCTCGCTGAAAAGGAAGCCTAGTGCGTACAATAATTGCCAATGATCAACTCACACTTAACTTTGCGGTGCAGCGTTGACAAGTGCCTTCGAATGTGCGGTCTGGAGGAGTACGCTGATGCTGTTGTTGGCTCTCTCGGTGTCGAGCATCGTAAACGCACCACCATCGCAGTGGAGCTCGCTGCCAAGGTTTGATCATGTTCCCTTCAGGTTGAAGTTGCGCTAAGTACCGAATAGCCCAAACTTCTACTCTTCTTGGACGAGCCCACGTCTGGTCTCGACTCGCAATCCGCCTGGGCTATCGTGCAATTCCTTCGTGAGCTTGCTGACCAAGGTCAGGCCATTCTCTGCACGTGCGTACCGTTTCTATTCTGGTTTTCTCGCTGCTTATGAGCTGTGAAGAATTCATCAACCTTCAGCGGAGCTCTTCCAGGTCTTTGACAGATTGCTGCTCCTTTGCAAGGGTGGACGGACCGTGTACTTCGGCGACATCGGCGAGAACTCGTCGACCCTTCTGAAACTATTTCGAGCACAATGGTGCACCACGCTGCGGCTCTGATGCAAACCCGTAAGTAAGGTGCGGTCGTACCAGACATTCCGCTTACCGGTGCATTCAAGGGCGGAATACATGCTCGACGTCATAGGTGCTGGAGCGACCGCATTCTCCACCACTGATTGGTATGATGTCTGGAAGCATTCGTCGGAAGCTGAGCAGCTTCAAGTTCAGATCGACAAGATGCATGAAGATGGCCGTGCTCGCCCACAACAGATCAGCGTCCGACACTCTGCCTTCGCCACATCGTGGTCGCATCAGTTCATCGCCCTTGCCCAAACGGAACTTTCCAAGCATACTGGCGCAATCCTACGTACATCCGCGCCAAGTTTGTGCTCAACATCGTCGGCGGTCTCCTTGTAGGTTTTACATTCTTCCAGGCAAGAGACTCCTTGCAGGGCACCCAAGACAAGCTGTTCGTAAGTATATCGATCGACATTCTGCGTTTCATCCCATTTTTACGCCTCTTTAGTCAATTTTCCTCTCCCTCGTGCTCTGCATTCCCCTCGTCCATCAGCTCATGGCCGTCTACATCGATATTCGCATGGTGTACGAAATCCGTGAACGTTCGAGTAGAATGTATGACTGGACTGCTCTCGTGATGTCTCAGCTTGCCGCTGAACTTCCTTGGAACATGACGAGTTCGGCGATGTTCTTTTTCTGCTGGTTCTGGACCGTTGGATACCCGACAGACCGGGCAGGCTACACATTCCTTATTTTCTTCGTTGCTTTCCCATTCTACTATACTACGCTTGGACTTGCCATCGCATCCATGGCGCCATCCGCTCCCGTTGCATCCCTTTACTGGACAACCCTCGTTATCTTTATTACGATCTTGTGAGGTGCACAATCTAATCCACGCTACTTTATGCTGATGATGAAACAGCGATGGTGTTATCCAGCCGTTCGTCGAGCTTAATTGGTGGAGATGGATGTACAGAGTCTCTCCTTTCACATACGTCATCGAGGGCCTCTTGGTCAAGGTTTGTGAATGATCTCTCGCTGCACAATTTTAATCATCTTCGTCTTCGTAGCTATTGGTGGGTCAACCATCAGCTGCTCCTCCACGGAACTTGTCTCCGTCAACCCCCCGAATGGTCTGACGTGCGGCAAGTACATGGGTCCATTCATGGAATTCGCTGGCGGCTACCTCACGAACCCCAACGCTACAGAGGGCTGCCAGTACTGTCCCTACACGACCGCCAACCAGTACATGTACTCGAGGTTCAACATTCAATACAGCGATCACTGGCGTAACCTAGGCATCGTGTTTGGATTCGTCGCGTTCAACGTGAGTCACTGCAGATTGTTGATTGGATCTCGTACTCACATAAGATGTACAGATTATTGCTATTTTCTGGTTCACATACTTCATGCGCATTCGCACGGTCAGCGTGTTTGCTTCTCTGAAGCAGAAGTTGAGTCGTGGCGAATAGATCGTGACTTATGCATACCGGATACCGCACTCACAGGACTAGATGCACGCACTAATTTCACATCCTACAGTATTTATTTATTCATTCATTCATTCCCCTTCCAGTTCCAAGAGGCGTGGTAGGGTCATAAAGCACCGCAATCCCACCAGGACTATGTCGTGAACATATCTACCTGACACGTTCCATTCACATAAGTGCTTACTCGAACCAGATCCGCAATGACAATCATGACCTTCCCTCGAGTTACAAATGGTCTCGAGCTAGTTGACTCGCTCATCATTAACCCGCTCTGTGACAGTGCAGCGACACCGGATGACTTCCCGCAGCGTTCAGAACGTTGTTCTAAATCTAATTCTATGTTCTAAAGTCCTCCTGCCGACGTGCCGCTGTCAAACGTCAGTGTTTTGCAAGCCCGCACATCGAAAACACCCAGTTTTAGATGGATATCTGGAAGGGGTATAGACCCTCCCCTTCTAGATTCAAATCGCGTTCTAAACATGCTAAACACCCATTTGTAAACTCCGCGACAATATTGTTGTACCCGCCGCTTACCCGCCATTTTGACAGCTCATTAAAATCCAGACACAATTAGTCTGCGGTTTAGAAGGTGTTTCTAAATCGTGACGAAGTGCGTCCGACTTTTAAGGTTTGAATCGACACCTAGGATTCTCAATGTTGCGGAAAGTCAACCAGTTTCGTCGTAGTTGCATGTACTAGATGACTTCCTAGATTTTCATTCAAACCTTGAAAGTCGGAGCGTCGTCTCGCACTTGGTCACAATTTAGAAATGCTTTCCAACAAACCGCAGACCAATTGTATCTAGATTCTACTATCAAGTTGGGAGCTGTCAAAATGGCGGGTAAGCGGCGATTTGAATCTGAAAGGGGGCCTACCACCCTTCCTAGACATGAATCTAGAACAGGGTGTCTTTGACGTGCGGACTGGCAAAACACTCACGTTTGACGTCGGCACATCGGCGGGAGGACTAGAACATAGATTTCGATTTAGAACGACGTTCTAAACGCTGCGGGAAGTCATCCAGTGTTGCAGAGCGGCCGGTGTGCTACCTCGCCGTTCGTCGTCATTTGCAAGTGGTATGGAAAACACATTCTATTCGCCACTGTGTCGCGGTACAAGTCACCTATCACTGGTAAGTAATAAAATGCTCGTTATGAATATAATTACTTCCAGCGACCATCGAATAAGTATGAAGCTGTGGAACAAGAAATTTCTGCGCAAGAAACTGTACATAACACGCCCTCTGCTGCTATACCACGGCGGTGACATCGATATATGCGAGCTAAGTGAGACAAGCTTTTACAGAGTTACATACATGATAAGTTATATACTTGCAAATAGTTACGAGGGTCACAACAGATATTACTGAAACAAAGTCTGCCTGTCGGGGGTACAACAGTCCGAAAGATACACATTTGAAAGTCTTGCAGAGGGACGAGGACGACCGTTGTTGTCTGGTATAGATATTAAATTCAGAGTGTCTCTCCTGGGTATTGCTGATCAGCTCTGCACCAGTCGCAAGACGATTATTTACACTCACTTGGCTTGCGACACGAGAATTTGGAACAATAGTCTCCGACCTGTGATTGAATTTCACGCAAGCCTGGCTTGCCTAGCTTCCTGAGGAACTGTTCAATAGGGCCGGCTACAGGGTTCATGTCTCGTTGACTCTGAGAACCGAGGGTATCTTCGAGAAAGTGAAAAGTATACATGTTAGCCATGAATCAAGCGATGTTTCAAGAAGTTACTCACCACGGGTAACAAGAGCATAATCGGAATCTGGGAGTGACAAAGGGAGACAAAACGCCATGTCAATGACGAAGAAGAAACTGAAAAAGAGTGTAAGGAGAGCTGAAGTGCGCATTCTGCTCTTAGACGATAATTTGGCAGGGGTTCAGTGGTGAGAGAATGTGGAAGTCGCGCCCGCGGAGTAGATCACTTATATGCTGAAAATTTTCGTAAATAGCGCCATGCTTGTCCGGGTCCCCGACTTCCATTGACGCCAGTGCATGACGCAGCTGCCGACATCGGAGTTTAGGAAGATGTTCTGATGAGAAAATGGAACAAAGTGGAGAATGTAGGGAGAGATCGTAAGTAGTATATTGCGGTGGTTGATACGTACCCAGTAGTACTATGTAGTATATATACTAGTTCGATCGGCGACTGACCCAAAACTTTTAAATTGAAGTGACTTGAAAGCGAACTGTTAACATTCTAAGCCACGTGACTTTCTGACACACTTCAGTTGACTAACTGGCAAATTGTGATAATCTGATTGAAAGTTTCTGAAACATATTATAGGCATATTGTATTCAACAGTTTAGCAATATTGTCCATCAACAGCGTGTCGCGCCTCTGCTCCCAACACATCCAGCATCTTGTTCCTGGACCGCAATGTTGCCCTTCTTTTCCTTCTCCTCTCCATGGACTGCTCTTCGGCTTCGTCTTGTGCAATCAAAAAATCGAGGTAAGCCCGTTCCGCCGGATGAAATATATCGTCGAACGAGTCATCGGAGGAGAGTGCCGGACTTTCTTCTTCGGATGATGCCCCAAAATTAGTTGTGTGGCAGAGGGATGCAACCAACCTAGCATCCAAGGGTCCAATCGTTTCACTAAGGCGCATCGCTTCGGAATATCGCTGAAGGGTAGCACTTGGAGGTGTGTCAAACGGATTTTCGACGTCCCAAACAAAGCCGGATCCTGGGAAGCTGCTGAATAGATCGTCTTGCCCCTCTTCATCAATTTCCGGAAACTCGTCTGCAAGAGGCATGTCGGTATCTTCACTTTCGTCTAGTTCCAAGAACGAACATGCACCGTCATCGTTAATGGCACTGGTCGATAGTTCCTTGCCTTCGTTGTCGGGTGACTCGTTGGAGTACAAGGGCCCCAAGACTACGCGTTGCGTATAGTCCCCAGCCATTCTGCGTTTCCTGAAGCGCTTCTCTACCAAGTCCATCCCCATACCTGAAGCGAGCCCGCAGCCGAGGTTTTTGAGTGGTCCAATGATCGTGGCGGCGCTTGTATTGCGGCTACGTAAACGCTTTGCACCTATGAGAGCCATCATTTCTCCAAGGGTGTCACCGCCTGGGACATTCTCTTGATCTGGAGATGGGACTAGAGCAAGTCTCCTGTCCTGGTTCGACTGGTCCACGTGATTGCGCGTGAGTGTAATGCCGAGGACCTTGCCAGCCTTGTAATCTGATTTACCGAAGGCCTTTCGCTCGGCGGGGGTGAGTCTGTTGGTGGGGGAGAGTGCCAGAGCGTCGGTGATGCTCATTGAAGTAGCGCTACCGGAGCGCGTCATGGCTGTTGTGATGGATGTGTCTTCCATAATAATGCGGAGTAGGACTAAAGTCAAGGAACACGCACTCCACAGACACTGCGAGGCGCATTTTTATATCCTGAGTACTGTGGACGCTTTTGACAAGGTCGTTGTGCTTCCACCGTCCACAGTGCCTAAGATGGTCAGTGTGTCGGCCCAGCGACATGTGTCTTTGTTCATTGCGCTTTGATTACTATTGTTGATAGGTGGTCCACAACTGGTCTTCAGTGGCACGCGTTGTCTTGCGTGACGATAGCCCGGCCACTTGATGTTTTGCATGTTCGATTAGCTGAAAGATGTATTAACGTGCCACTGCCTAGAGGGTTAGATCCTACTCGTAGCTGATACATTGGTAAGCAACACGGCCGATCACCTACTCACGATAGTTGCCGGCAGGGTGAGAATTCCGGCCTCTGCAACAGAGCCTCAGGCCTCATCGACATCGACTAACGGGAGCACTCACGTTGGTCTCGTGCCGACCTATGATATCACACCTGCAGTACGTTTAGGACGTGATGCGCATTCATCACCATGTGGTGTTGCTGACCAATGTCTACTTTGCCTGAAGCGATGGCAAACACCCGCTAGGCTACTTCACCCACATGACGCATCAGCGTCTTCACCAACCCAACTATGCCCCTCGTCTCAATGATTAGGCCTATTTTACTACGCACCAACACTATTGGGTTCTGAGGACAGCGACAAAACCCTTACTGCTTTCGAAATGGGGACCTTTATGTGCAATGTTTCATTATGTACGTTTGATAACGGCGGCAGGGTGTTCAGACACGCCCGGGTCGTTGTCACTGGTATCTTCACCGCGTGTTACCGTGGCGTTGCATATGTCTCACAATTCGATGCCCTAATTTGAAGGTACTCGATATGGTGGCATTTCCTGTTCAGCTTAGGGCCTCATTCATGACTTCTGCATTAGAGTTTGTGGTTTGATGGAAGCAAATGATTTCTTCACGGAAACTGGAGACAGCGAAGCGATAAAGCTAGCGCTATGTTTCGGGGTGTTTCATGACTGAAACATTGACAAAACGTGTTGTTGAAGGCTCCAAATCGGTAACTCTACCAGTAAGTAAGGGTGGCCTCACAGGTGAGCAAATCGAATCCGTTCGCCACATTTTTGAGTTAACATAGTCTTTGCATATTTCCAGCAATGGACAAGTATATTATTACTCGACAAATATCGCCTAGTGCTCTCCTCGTTTCAGAATTTCTCCATTCATGCAAAACAGCTCTAAGTTGCCATTTTCGGCCATCAAACACCCCTTTCCCTTTATAAGGCGAACGAACATGTCTTGGTTTCGACTATAATCCCTCCCCATGCTCTTCGTTCGTATTCTCGCTGTAGGGATCCCGTGTATTATCTCTCTGGTCGCCGCTTTGCGTCTGGCTCGCAGGCGTGTCTACCCTTTGCCTCTCCCGCCTGGCCCTCCTCGCTTACCATTTTTGGGCAACGCACTCCAATTGAATGCTAAACGACCTTGGCTCACATATACTGCGTGGGGAAAGACATATGGTTGGTAGACCAATGACTTCTTCGTCAAATGCCCGGATGATTTCATAACTGATCATAGGAAAAATTATTCACTCCCGCGTCCTTGGGATCGACATGATCATCATAAACTCCGAAACGATCGCGCGGGAGTTGGTGGATAAGCGTTCTGCAATTTACTCGGATCGGCCCACTATTCCAACCAATGAATTGTATGTCTTGCCGGTCATCATTCAACCAGTTCTTGATCAGCTGGCGAGGCAGGGCAGGACTGACTTTTAACACTGTGCTCCTTCCGTATGGTGAGACTTTGCGACAACATCGCAAGATCTTCCATCAAGTCCTCCGGGCCGAAGCCTCTGCCTCGTACCGGGAATTGTTCTCTCGCCACGCGAGTGAATTAGTCTTCAATCTTTTGAATGCCACCAGTGACATGCACCAACCCACTCAGGCGTTCGTACCTAATTCAGTGATGTCGTTGTGACGCGTGGTCCAGCTGACGATCAAACAACTATGACAGATACACGGCATCTCTGATCATGGCTGTGACATACGGATACGCTGCTCAAGGAACCCAAGACTCGTTCCTTGACCGCGCGAATGAACTCCTTGGTATCGCCAGACATATTCTTTCTCCCGAGAGGGCTGCCATGTTCACAGCCTTACCTTTCCGTGAGTGCCTCGATGCTGTCGACGACGTCAATTTGAACATTCAGCATGTCGGTTGCAGTCGAAAAGTTGCCAGCTTGGTGCTTTAGTGGAGACTATGCCCTGATGGGACGTTGTAGAGAATTGTGTCAGCAGCTCTTGAACGAGCCTTTCAATGAGGTGAAAGCGCAGATGGTATGTTTTCGCATCGTGGACGAACATTTTGCCTGATCCGCTCGCCTGTAGGCAAATGGTACCGCTTCACATTCATTAGTCTCTGACTTCCTCAATCAAGCTGCCGACGACGCCGACGAAAACACGATGAAAGCTGTTGCGTTGATGGGATACATAGGTAAGGGTTTTTAAGACGACAGAATTCGTTACTTGACGCGGATACGGCATCTTAGGCGGGATAGACACGGTGAGTTGATTTTGGGAGTCCTAATCGCTCCTTCCTTGACCTTGATGTCCCGCAGAGTACATCCGTATTGCAGACGTTCCTGATGGCTATGGTGCTCTATCCTGACGTCCAAGCCCGGGCTCGTGCAGAAATAAATCAAGTCGTGAAGGATGATAAATTGCCATGCATTGACGATAGAGCATCACTGCCCTACCTTGATGCCATTCTCCGTGAGGTTCTGAGATGGTTTCCTCCCATACCCCTAGGTTGGTCTGTAGCAATATCATATTGTGTTTGTATAGCTGACCCCTTGCACAGGAATGGCACATGCAACAACACAGGATGATGTTTACGGAGGGTACTTTATACCGAAAGGTTCGAAGTTATATGTGTCGAGGTCGTCGTTGACTTACCTCTAGTATGATTAGGTGCGGTGGTGATGGTTAATCAGTGGTGCGCTACAATGCCAGTACTTCCAATTGCTTGAGCTAAACATAAACCAGGGCACTGTCTCGGGACGAAGACACGTTTCCCGATGCATCGCGCTTCGATCCTAGTCGCTATTTAACAGTCGATGGGCAGCTGAAGGACCCTTTCGTCAACCATTTCGGCTTTGGTCATGGCAGGTGAATACCTCACCTTACTGTCATTTGAAGTTGCTCACTGATTCGTGCAGGCGCGTTTGTCCTGGTAGGCTAATTAGTGGTTCATCTGGCGATATCAAGGTTGACATAAGCCCTTGGCAGGTCGTTGGTTTGCAGAGAACAGTCTGTGGACTGCATTCGCTACCATACTCGCCGTCTTGCGCATCGTTCATGCCAGAGACTCGAATGGCGATAGGATTGAGGTGAAGCCAGAAATGACCACTGGCATGCTGGTGTAAGTGACCTAGATGGACACGCGAGAAACGGCTAACTTTGAGTCCGAAGTCGCCCGCAGCCTTTCCGATGCTCGTTCGAAATCGTGAATTCAGTGAGAGAAGGGCAACTTCGAGAAATGGTAGATAGTTCTTAGCGTTTGGTAGCATTACTTGAGGTGTTCTCGGGATGTACGATAGCAAATGATCGAACAGCGGCTGTCACAACCTGGGCTGAGCGCTGAGGGTGGTCTCTTCTATCTTGATGTTGAGCTGTAAATAGCGTTGTTAGCCTTTTGAAACAGATTCCATCTCTCACCATTGAATTTATGTAAGTAAAGTTGACGTGTGGTTTTTCATGCGTTCTATGTCGAGTGACTGAGTGACTGTCCTTCCAACGTGTACAATTATCCTGATCACAGTGACACAGCACATGTCAGTGAATGTCAGAACTCAGGTTAACTTGGTGTCACACCTCAAGGCCTCACGTTTAATATTCAGTTCAACTCCAGAGTCCAGGCCTCAAGGAAACTAGTAAGTGAAAATACGTACTGCAGTCTACAGATCGAGGACTCACAAGGCTTCTCCCTGCTTCTCCCGGCTGACGTATACGGCTAGGACTGGCTAGCTCACTTGTCACGAGGCGCAACTTCATCGGCCGCTTGCTCTGCCCGTTTTTCGCTTGCGTATGCCCGCTGCAGACTCCAGCCCGAAAAGCTTGGTACGACCATGTGGATGTTCCCTCCATTAATAATTCGTCCCTCGCCTTGCTCGCTTCACTTGATCCACCAGAAGGAGACACGAGAAAGCTGACATGAGACCATTCAGAATACTGCACGCGCATGACTTCGAGTCAGCTCACAGGTAGTTGAGATCGCCGACAGTCGTCGTGCTCGCCACGCTCGATTTCGAACAGGCTGTCGGGTGGATCGACCATCTATCCGCGGTCCCGGATTCGGGCGATCAAGGAATTTTATATATAATGTGCGAGGTCCGACGATAATTGAAAGAACTCACTGAGTGAACGGAATGTTCCGAAACTTCCATGCCCTGAGGTGAGACATGATTTATTGCTCTACAGGAAGGAATTGAAAGGAAGGTTTGTGAGAAGTGAGGATTGCGACTCGCTGGAGCGGCGAGCCTCCTCTACTTCCAACTGATCCATTGGCAGACACAAGTCGAAATCCTCAAGATCCTCGAACTTCACTAAAAAGCGCATCAGACGCGCCCTCAAATTACGCGATGTATATATCCGAGTTCGAATACATATTACGATCTTACGGCTTGCAATACGCAAATTTTCGCGCTTGAAGCACGCACAAGCCAAACTACTCCTGCGTTTACGTAGAATTACGTTCACCCTTGAGGCCCATCCCAGGGCTGCAGCGAGCAGAAATTGTCACCAGACACGGCATGTCACTCTGCTGGAGCTCCTTTTGGTTTGTCGAATCACTTCTGTGATTTACTGGCAATTCGCCGCTTCCATTTACTTACATGCACTTACCCGCATGTGCTGATATGATCAAATCAAACAAAGAGACTACTACTCGGAACTCTATCCTACCCTATCCCTGGGAGTACATCTCGGCAAGTCAGTCTAGCAGTATAAAATGCTAACGCTCGCTCCAAGAAAGTCCATCTCGCTACTCTTAGCTTTTTTGTCCTGCTCTCCTTCGCGCACGTTCTCCCTACTTCCTCCAACCGCCCCCCACTGTGACCATGCTGTCCAAGTCCTTCGCTCTTTTTGCTGCATTCGCTGCCTTCGTCCCTGCATTTGCAGCCCCCGTTACTGGTGGCGGTCTCCTTGGTGCTACTACTAGTAAGTTCCGTCTTGACAACAGGTTCCGCTTCCTCATTTGTTTTCGTTCTAGATGTCGACAATGTCGCCAATAACCCCGATGTCGATGCATTGACACAACGCGGTGTTGATTATGGATGCACCGATGTTCAAGTCGCTGCCAGTAAGTCCTGCCTTTTACATCTAGAAATGCAACATTATCGGGATTTAATAGTTATTGACAACGTACTCAACAACGCGAACATTAACATCTTGACTCAATCCAAGCGCGGCGACACTTGCGATGTTGTTTCAGTCACTGCTGGTAGGTACCTTTTGACCAGTTGTGGATACAGATGTTGATCGTTTTCATAGTGGTTAAGAACATCCTCGACAATCTCAAAATCAAGGTTCTGACCCAGTCCAAGCGTGGCGATTATGGTCAATGCTCACTGGCTGATATCACCGCGAGTATGTCGGCTTGCCCGTTGTGTATGGGTTGCTCTGACAATCATTATGTTCCAGCTATCACTAACGTTGCAAATGGCATGAACATCAGCGTGTTGAAGCAGACGAAACGTGATGGCTGCGACCTTGTCAAGCTTAGCGTAATCATCGAAAATATTCTCAACGCGCTCAACATCAACGTCTTGACACAGAGCAAACGCGATGACACTGACTCGGTTGCTGATGTTGATGTTCTCATCACTAACGTTCTCAACAACCTCGATGTTGATGCCGTGACGCAGAGCAAACGCGGTGACACTGACTCGTTTGCTGATGTTGATGTTCTCATCACTAACATTCTCAACAACCTCGATGTTGATGCCGTGACGCAGAGCAAGCGTGATGGGAGTGCCACGCTTGCGCAGGTCACTGCCATTGTCCAGAACATTCTCAACAGCCTCAATGCTGATGTCTTGACGCAGAGCAAGCGTGACGACGTTGACATTTCCGCCCGTAAGTCCCGTCACAGTTGCAATCTGAGCGCTTCATTGATCAGTTTGTAGTCCTCACTAATATTCTCAACGAGGCCGACCTCGACGTCATCTCAAACTAAGCAATAAATGGGTGAACTCCAAAAGCAGCATCTCATACCCCACGTCGCGCACATACCCCGCCTATCGTTTACCACTGTCACTCGTTGCATCACGTACTTCATAGCCGCATAATCCAGTTCCTTTGAAGTCTCCATCGTGTGATGAAATGCTTGCGAGTGCACATTCTCCCAACAGCCTGCAGGGGTAAATGTTGTCTGACGCGGAGCATTCATGATCTACCTAGCCTTCAGCTGAAGACAGGTCAGTGTTTCTTATCATTGGGACGTCCCTGGGTGTGCGTTGCATTCTCTCCATGCCCAAGAATGATGACTGGATGCCGCAAGCCCGTGCGGAGCCGAGAGCCAAGCACAAGTGATGCTCCACTGCATCAGAATGTCCAAAATGAACATCAGTTTATCGTCACTTGTCCATGGAACATTCATAATAGTAATTCTTTGTTGATCGTATTCCGTAATGGAATTGTTCTACATGGATTGCCCTTATGTATAAGGGCCGCCGCAAGTGAACACGTTGCTTTAAAGCCCCTTGACATGAGAGGTTGTTGGTGATTGGTTCGCCCCTCGCATCGCCGTACGGCGTTTAGAAGAAGTGGTCTATAGTGAGACGTTATGTGATACCCTTGTCCATGGAGATGATGTGTGGTCTCAAGCGGCAATTGAGCGTGATGACATCATAGAGACAATGAGCACGGTGGGCAAACTTGCGTTGTAGATTGGCAGTTGACGAGATGCGGGGGAGTTTCTCGTAGCAGTTGGACGATAAGACAGCACTACGTTTGCGTTCATAACGTCACTGATAATATGACTATCTTCCTTCTGGGGGGACTAAATGTTCTGGGCTCATCGCTGAACTTGTGAAACAAATGTTAGTAAAAGGGGTTACACTGCGGCGATTAAGAGCATATTATCAAAGGATTGCAACGTTCGAACCTTGTGCAAGGTTTGCACGGGACATCAAAGGAATCTAGTGCTCGCGGTGATTACGATCTGCATGATGCGATAAGTGTCACTGTGGACCCTAGACCAGCGCCACTGTCACTTTAGCACAAACCTACCAGATAGATTTCTGGACTGGACGACGCAAGCTCGGATTCCCTTCGTAGTGATATTTCTCATAATATAGAAGGAACGACAGCTGTCTTCCTTCTATTTGGTCTGACTAAATATTCCTTGGGCTGCAAGATCGAACATGTTCATTGTTGCTTACCTAATCGTGTTTTTTATGAACTCGGGCCAGTACATACTCTACTTGGAAGGTCTACATGTCTTCACAGCAAGTTTTTGTCCATCAAGTCGTTCGTTCAGCGCGCCGAGTCAGAGTATTAAACCTGCGTCGAAATGTGCGCGTGATTTCATCATCAGTGACGCGCTCGGCGGCGGCTGCACCAAAACTGAAACCAACTTCATCGCCTCCTTCTCAATCTTCCGAATCTGCCCCACAGCGAGAGCAGTCGTGGCTGACCACGAAAGTCAAGTCTTCTCCACTCCTTTTCTCAATATTCCTCTCCGTAGCGCGTGCCCTTGGCTATGGCTCGCCACAACAGTTCGCTAACCGCCGCGCTCTGCACTTCTACAACACCCTGTGTGCTACGCGTGCTGATCAGGAGTCTGCATTTTGGAGAGAAGGTGCGTGCAGAATCTCTATGTGAACCTCAGCCGGCCCAATTAATTCTTAAACAAGCATGCGCTCTTCCCCCAACTTTTCCAATCCTGGTTTACAATCACGAACCTCCATGTTTGGCTTCTTACTGTCCGACTCCGTGCCCTCCCTGCACCATACGGGACACAGCACATCCAAGGGCTCATTGATCACTTCTTCCAGGACGTCGAAGGAACGCTTGCGCGCCGTCCTCCAGCCGGGCATCATACCTCCTCGTCCTTCCTCACCACACTCACCAAACCTACCCAGCAATACCGAAGATGGTTCCTATCTTTCTCCCTATCCATACAGCTCCTTTTACACCACGCCCATCCCTCTTGCGCCAAAAAGCACCTTTCCTTCCACCAAAGCCTATCAAGAGGCTGTAAAACTCCAGAAACGCTCCCGTGCACCAGAAAAATTGATCACCAGGCAGATGAAAATTCTAAAAGAACAATGGGCCGGGATGGGAATGAGTCTCGACCTTGGCCTTGTGAAGGGCGATGCCGAGATGGCTGCAGCAATTTGGAGGAATTTACTTGGTGCCCGTGGTGCAAGTGGAATTGGATTGAATCAGGAGGGTGACGGCAGTGGGTTACCGGAGAGCGGTCAACCTAGTTGGTGGACTTGTCGAGGACGTGAGAAAGGTGGACGTGGATAAGGAAGAGCTCAAGGACGACAACAGTGGTGTTCATGATTTTGCTCCTTCGGAGAACGACCGGTACGTCTATTATTCCTTTCTAGTGCTTCCTGATCTATGTTATTCCATGCTGATTGTCATCTATCCCAGATATATCACTTATCCTGAGCTTATGGCCACACTTGTCTCCTACATCCGCCGTGAAAGTGTGCGACTGGAGCGTCTGGACGACAATGTCATCATGGGACCACGGCGCGTCGGACGCGAGGGTTGAAGGCGTCCAGAACTTGACATGGGGAGACATCGAAAACGCTGTGCGGAGGTGAGTCAGCGTCGGAACTGTTTTTAGAATGACAGACTACATGCTTAAATATTTGTCTTCCAGATAGAATGTCAGAGTCAGATTCTGATTCGCAGCCATAGCACCTAGATAATATATCACCGCATATAGGCATCTGTATGACGATACTTCGTGCTTGCACGGTAATTCTGATGCTCCCCTCCATCTTAGCTCTGTCTTTACCTTTTACTGAATAATGTTTTCGCATTATGGTTGTGAAGTCAGATTGCAGGCGTGTTCGGCGAATTCTTGTTTTGGTTAAAAAAGACTCAACATTGTTTGCAATTGGCTCTAGTTCACATACCCACCGACAAGGTGCGTGAGATTTGCCCTGGTCTGCCGCGGCAGTTATGAATGATGTCCACTGAATCAGCGCTGCCAAGACATGATATATCGTCTGACCTATACTTTGTGTATTACTATTAGGTCAACCACTGGCGACACAAAAATAGTTCACTCCATTTCACTTCTACAGGACAAGCTGTATTCCAGTCCTTATTTGCGGTATTGGTGAAGGCCGACGGTCCCCAGCACAGTCCTACAAATCGTAATACTCAAGACGCATTGGTATATATTGAGTGCTTTGGGAGCCTGTTAAGTACTGATTGGTCTATCATTTCGGGTCCAAGATTTCTAGTGTTCGCCAGCTGCAGGTTCCTATCATGACACGGTGAAGCTTCTTTTTGCAAGTGTCCGTTTATGATGGTCATTGGTGGCTATTTTCAGATGCGGATACATAGTACTTGTTCCTCCAAACGATCGATATCACCTCAAATCATAACGCAGGACCCGGCCTACGATGCAGTCTCAGGCTGAATATTCGAGATCGCATCGCATGGTGCACGTTTTGCGTCCGCCAAAACTCTTGCTCCTACTCCTCGCTACCGTGTGAGTCGGTGATAGATTTACGAGTGTAGTCGAAGCTTCGCCGTGATCGGCGCAATGATTGATATTCAATCAGTTTCTATCAATCATCCAGAACATTTTCAACTTCTTTTCAAGATCGGTGGCCTGGTGCATACAGATCTAGAACTTTACGCGATCAGTTGCTGACCCACTCTAACCTCAGTAGGACAGTATTTTGCCATCTCGTGATCAAAGACGTGTAAAGAGTAGGACCATGACGCCCACCACACCCCAGGAGCTTACCTTGTACAAGGGTCTACGTTCGAGACCGTTCGTGGCCCCAGGTGGGGAATACCGAGATGAAAATCCTTGGATACTTACATCACTAACACCGCCGCATTTCCGGCGGGAAGAAGCATCATATCTTGCAAATGATAGGTCGGACGGGCATTATCGGCCGCTGGCTCCAACTCATACGTGAATTTCTTTTTCTACAGTGCATCACTTGCGTTTCATTGACATTTTTTTTTAGTATGCGATCATCTCATCAACGGAAAAAGGACTTTTTGTCCATAGCCTGACAGTGACTCGGACACGGGCTGCTTAAGGGTCTGTCTGTCCGTAAGTCGATCCGGGTATGGCGTGCCGCTGAGTGACAAGTTGCGTCCATCCAGGAGTTGAGGAGGTCAGGATACTTGACAACGGCAACAATTGTCTGTCTGCCGTCTTCTATTCTGATGAGTCGGACATATGTGTATGTGCGTCATGGCCTTCCGTGATTTCCATAAGGCGATTGTTCGGCACAATCAACATAGTAAGTCTCCAGCGCACAATTGCCTACAAGTTGCGCTCCTCTGGATGATCTATTAAAAAATGTCACACAGGATATAATTGAACACGAAGTTTTCTGGCCGCATCTGGCACAAAGGGTTTGATTATACGAATGCGATGACACTGCATCTAGAACAGTCTACAAGCAGAGCTGATGGCCCTTCAGCCGATCCCCGGACCCTTGCTTGACGTCCGACGTCAGTGGATCCGAGCATGGGCGGATCCCAATGCTCCACTGTTAGACCAAATTTCAGCTTGTAACATTGACGGAAAGATATTTCTTACAGGAGATGGGCCTTATACTGATGTTGGCCTCAGATCGCATACCGACGCGTCGTGCTAACACTTACTCAAGTAATATCCTAGTGAGCACGTGATCTGCCGAACAGGTTTACGGCACGACCCAACGTCGGCGAGTGCCTCGGGTATTATATTTGACTGTTCGATTGTTGAGGTATCTGATTGATGTATGTCATTTGATTTCAGGGTGGCTGATCCATGATGTAAACAGGTGTATCGATGCTGATTTCAGTGAGTCAAGAAAAATGGTACGACGCGTCCGTCCCGAGCACAACTCGGCGTAACCTATGGCGCATGGTACTAAACACAAGATCCAGAACGCTCGACTCCAATGCGACGCACTGAATGATGCAATCACGGGCGAAATTACGCGACTCGTACCTTGTGGCATCCTTGCATAACGTACTTGAGGCTTCTAGTTCGAAAAGACAAAGATTCTTTGATTATTATTTTCGGGCCCCAACCTATGGAGTGTCGCGGCATCTGTCGCCATGCTGAGTATTCGTGCATACATTTTATTCGGATCACAAACAACATGCACAACCTCAATATTCAATGCCGGGTATAAAATCAGTCTTCTTGGTCGTTCTTTTCTTCAGTCGTTCTTTACCCTCGACTTCTACTGTTTAATTTCCTCCTATTCACCATGCAGTTCGCTCTCTTTGCATCCCTCGCTATTCTTTGCAGCACTGTTCTCGCTGCCCCTTCTCAGCGCCGTGGTGGTGGTGGTGATGGTGGTGACCTTATTGGGGTCGATGTCCGTTAGTATCAGACCTCATGTTTTGGAAATATGAGCTGACTCTGCGTAGTTTTGAAAGATATCTTGGATAACGCGGATATCAATGTCCTGAGTCAACGCAAGCGGGGTGGTGGTGGTGGCGACCTCATTGGGGTCGATGTCCGTTAGTATTAGACCTTCTGTTTTAGAAATATCAGCTGACTCTGCGTAGTTGTGGACGACGTCTTGCAGGACGCGGATATCAATGTCCTGAGTCAACGCAAGCGGGGTGGCGGTGGTGACCTCATTGGGGTCGATGTCAGTTAGTATCAGATCTCGTGTTTTCGCAATATGAGCTGACTCTGCGTAGTTGTGGAAGATGTCTTGGACGACCCAATTATCGATGTCCTTAGCCAAGGCAAGCGGGGCGATGGTGAATTGATCGACGTCACCGCTGGTCAGTATCAGCCCTTGTGTTTTAGAAATATGAATTGACTCTGCAAGCATAGTCGTGAAAGATGTCGCGGACAACTTGGATATCAATGTCCTTAGCCAAGGCAAGCGCGGCGGTAGTGGGGGTGATTTGATCGGCGTAACGGGACCAAATGTCGGACGGATGTCGATGTCTTAAGCCAACGCAAAGGCGCGGCGATGGTGGGGGTGTTGATCGGCGTCGACGTCCGTGAGTATTTTATTCTATGTTCCCGAAATATGAGCTGACTCTGGCATGCATAGTTGTGGAAGATGTCTTGGACGGCTTGGATGTCCAATGTCCTTAGCCAACGCAAGCGCGGCGGCGATGGGGGTGATTGATTGACGTTGACGTCCGTATGTACATTCACAAAAAGATTTTGGCTGTCTTTAACACAACCCTACAGTTGCTACAGATCTTCTCGACAACGCTGATGTCGACGTGCTCAGCCAGTAAATCTGCTGCTTCTGAGTGCACGATTCAACTCTTGCCGTCATGATATCTACGTCTACGTTCTACATATACTTACAAGCATACCCCTTACGAATAAACTTTCTTGGTGTTGTCATTCTATGGACGTAGCAGCCAGCGTTTCTTCCCTCTACATGTCATTTATCTCATCGGTTGTCCTAGTACATTAAACAATACGATCTCTTTTGTATCTGCGTGGCGTACTGTAGAGAAATTGGTCTTTCCCTAATGCACACACCCATACTTGGTGAGAAAAGAAGACCTGGCGCAGAGCTGCCGGGACCTGGCTCCATAGTGTGCTGTTATCCTTCCTTTTTGTTTTTGAGCGGAGGATAGGAGAAGCATCATCACGGGAATGTTCTGTGTGTGAACGTACCCAATTTCACATGATGTCTGATGTCTGAGTGTTTTTGTGGCGACGGCGTTGCCATCGAAGAACGCTGGAATGTTGCGCGGCCAAACGGACAACTCACCCGAGTTCCATCCACGGGGAGCCGCTGTTGTAATGCCCATCACTTACATACATGACAATCGGAGTTTCTGTGTTGAAAAGATTGCGAGAAGAGGCTCGTGTAAACAATTAGCAGAATGTCAGGCAAGAAATTCAAGGGTCAACACTGAACAGGGCGAGTTTGTATTTCAGACTTCCTCAATAATAACCATACGCACGATGGACGTTGCAAGAGACTAGTTACGAGGCAGTCAGGGTCGCGTTGTACGGCAGGCACACAGTGGACAAGCGTTTCCTAAAGACAACGTCATGAACATGCGGGCAGCGACCAGTATGTGTATATAGATCTTACCTATGAAAAGATGTGACTAATTCTTGTTGCCGTCTTGGCTGAGAGTATTGATGGTGATGTTGATGAGAAGGTTTTCTATGACTGCGTAACGCGCTTGTGATATATGATTTCCAGAAGGCGAAGAATATTCATCAGGACTGATATTCGCCAGAGTGCCACCACCGCACTCAGGATCAGAGTCATTTCTCTTTGCTAGATGTTCGAGCCACTGCAGCTGCCACTCAGTCGAGGATAAGGGTAACGGGAGCGAATACTCTACCTTTGATATGATTTCAGAACGAAAAATTCTCATGAGCGGTAATATTGGCCTCAAACCCGTTTAAAAATACACCAAACACAGTGATGGCCATCTGCTCGACCGAAGTAAAAATGCGTCACCACAGCAGCACGTTGACCGACACAGAACCAATCCTCTGCTTACTTTCTAATGGAGCTGCAAGGGCAGGTGCGAGGTCACCAAATGCCATCAGAAAAACGTTGATCCAGGAGTATTGCATGTCAAGGTCTGGAATCTCAAAAGGAGCGACTTGGATACCTGTCACAATAAAACTGGAGGGACATTGGAGGGATGACTAGGGAGAACTACAAGAAGCGTTATTAGGCTTGATGAGATCTTAGCATAAGATTTGCCTGGATTGGTGTATCCAAACCATCAATGCAGACGAAGCGTATTTTCTGCAGACAGGCCGTAGACGAAGCCTGAGGAAGATGTTCCTCATTTCTAATGGCTAAATTCTGACTGGAGCTATCTCCACGAAATAAGTTCAAATTGGCAGAAAAATGCTCACTAGTTCATTTTGACAAGTCCTAGACCAGTCTCAGACGTCTGTGCCACTGCGGAAAGCAACACTGAGCACCAATCCGAAGATATTATCAGACTCACAGTTGAACATAGAACTTATCATCGGAGCCTGGAGACGGTGTAGACGGCGCAGCCAAATACCGGTCCGTGGCTCAAAGCTGATTGCTGAAGAACCTTTTATAACAAAAGACTCGGAGGACCTGGCCTATGTAGTCACCACTCATAATAAAGAAGGTTTCATTTCCTTCTATTTGGTCTGCCTACGGGAGACCAGGCATATCAGGTGTACAAGAACCACATCCTACGTCGAATTGGCAGTTCAACGAGCAAAACCATCATTGCAATTTTTCGTGAGTTTGAATGTGAGGGACCTCCACAGTTACAGGCCGCCTGACGGTATCCAGTCTACGCAGTGAGTTATCGAAGTCTTGGACCATCATACCATAGGTACCTGACAGCGCAGCTGGTAATCCGTCGTACACTGCCAGTGTATGTGGAAAGCATGCAGCATGACGGTATCGGTGAATAATCACATGTCTGTGGTAGACTTGGTGAGGTTAACTGCCGCTAACACATCCTCAAAGCAACTGTGGCTTTGTCTGACAATAGATTTTATCTACATCAGTTGGTTCATCAAAATAGGTGGCACACCGCATGTCGAATCGGTGGTTCAACGAGAAAAACCACCATTGCAATTTTTGGTGAGTTCGAATGTGAACTTGAAGGAACATCACAGTTACGGGGCCGCCTGATGGTATACAGTCTACGCAGTGAATAATCAAATACCATGGCCATAGGTACCTTGTTGGAAAACAACCCGACAACGCAGTATATAGTTTCTCTTTTCGTTTGACTTAGACACTCGTTCACTACGCCAGCGGACTTACCATATATAGTAATTCCACGTACCATAGATTCACTACGTTCGTTATTCTCTCTTTCCCCCAGTCTCTTATACTCGACTGGGGATAAGTCATGCCCTACAATACTTAGAACACTCCTTACTGATGTAGTACAGAACTCACTAGAGTTCTATCTCTTTAGGTATATACAATGGAGCCTCTTATACTCAACTGGGGAACTCACTAGAGTTCTATCTCTTTAGATGCGTGGCGTCTTTCATACCTGACAGCTCAGTTAGCAATCCGTCAATCATACATTGTATGTGGAACTTCAAGCATGTAGCATCACGGTCTCAGTGAATCACCACATGTCCGGTGTGGTAGACTTGGTAATTCTGACTGCCACTAACACGACATCAAAGCAATTGTGCTTTGTCTGACAATAGATTTCATCCAATCAATTCGCACCAAAATAGGGTGTGGACGGTGGACAAACGGACATCCACCACAATGATACCCACCGCATAACAGTATAAAAGTCGGGGTGAAGTCCAAAGAATTAGATCAACACGTCGAGACACCACAATCAATCCTCCAGTCCTCCCAGTCTCGTCAATCGCATCATGCAACGCGTATCGGACAACACTTTTATCCAAAGCTCCGAAGACCACCAAGATACTCCTCACGTTGAAGCTCTCGTGGCCCTCGTGCTTCAGAAACGTTCTCACCAGCGTTCTGATAGTCTAATGGTTATAGCACCATCAGTGATGGACGATTCCAACTCAGCAGTGCTCGCTGAACTAGATCCGACCACCGTTGACGAGCCGTCAATGGAAGACAACCAGGAGGTCGCAGGAGAGGTGCTTAACGGGCAACCTCAATCAGACGCGCAGCGCCTAGCAGCGCTCGTAAGGTCGAGGATGAGGAAAGATCAGCCTCTTCTAGGTATTCAGCTGCCGCACCCAGAAGACACCGGGCGACAATCATCATCTCCCAGTCCCCCAGACAGCCCGGACCTATCAATGTATCCATCCGACCTCATGTACATCAACACGATCCTTGCACAAGACGAGGCGTTCGAGTTGGAAGCCACGGCGCAGTCGCACAAACGCCCCACTTTGCGATCGAGAATGAATAAACTGAGCATTCTCAATTTGCGTCGGAAGGTGCTGGCGAAAGGGCCGGGGCATTGAGGGTCGCAAATCACGAACAGCATTTTGACTACTTAATGAAAGGACATACCAGGAGGAATGGAACGAAATGCCGGACAATGTACTTACATTCAATTGTTCACATGTGGCCTGCCATGTATGCCATGATACATAGAGAACAGAATTCTTCACACCATCTCGATTGCTGAGAGGCATAGTTAGCCAAGCCTTAAGAGAGACAAGCTGGTGTTGAAACCGCATCAAGGGCCGGATTTGTGAATGTTCACCTCGGTCGAGTCTAGCCCATCAAAATGTATCAGCATCCATTTGAACTCACTCACGCATTTTGAAACAGTCTAGCATGTAGGCTAACCAACCATACTCCGTTTTCTCCCTCGTAGTCGTACTAGAAAAGGAGTGAGCACGCAGATCCGATCATGCACTGAGTCCAGCTTACCGTCATCTAATCTCTTTTTAATTGGCAGCCAATGTTTGCCCATGCGCTTCTCATAGGCGCCCAGCACACCCGCAAACAGTGGCTCCGACTCAGGGTGAGTTGAGGCAAAGGCGCGTTCCAGAACATAAAGGTCCACAGCCTTATCCTCTACGAGCGTGGAATGATAGGCGAGCCCAAAATCTATGAGGACCTGAAAATGACATTCAAAAGATGACTGCGTCCTCTAGTACTGTCACGCACCAAATCACTCTTCTTTTTCCTTAGCATCATGTTCGAGGTCGTCAGATCGCCATGTATTACGTCGGCGAAATGCATTTTCGCGATCTCGACACCGATCATATCCATCAGGCCATCTGCAAAACTTGAGTACAATCCAATCAGCTTGTGGCACAGCCCTACCTCGAGAAACTCCGTAATCAGCGATAGGGTCTGCAGCATCATTTTCATCCATCTCTTCAAGTTCGCTGATGTCCTCAAGTTCAGCCCCTCCGGGTAGAAGTTGACGCACACTCTGCCCATCTATCCACTCGATACCCAGCACACCTTCATTCACATCCACCATCCTGATTCCGGGTACATTCACGCCGGACCTGCCAAGGTTCCACGTCAGCTCAGCTTTGCATTTCTCACAAGACGGCAAAAAATTGCACAGCGCATACCGCATACATCTCATTAACGCGCGAGCTTCCCCGGCTATACGTTGCCGGGTGAGCGATGCATCGAGTGTCGGGTGTCGGTAGTGCTTGTGGAACCGGTACTTCAAGAGAACCGGCTCTAACGCCTCGGGAGCTGCACTGTCAACGCCAGCATTTTTCACCTGACCCGATGTCGGAAATTGACGCAAATATGCTTTGTAGACTTTCTGCGTGGAGTAATACGAAGGGTGATCGGGGGTTCAAGTGAGCATGGAGCGAAGCATTAGTTAGCTAAGAGTAGGACTTGCAGCTTCAGCGCCTTGGGAGACGAGATCGGCGGACTGCAGCAGTTGCTGCGTTGGTGGCTTGGAAGACGATAAAGAAAGATGCATGATAATGCGCCTCTCAGAGATAAGATTTGGCCCAATACCAACATAATCTGGCAATTCCCGATTGCTGTGACCCACGGTCATGTCCGATGGCGAGGTCACCGTTTATCATGTTGTTCTCCAGCTGAGTATGAAGACTTTGACGAAATGCTCTCCGATTCTCGGTACTGAGGCCTGAGGTCCTGGGACGATGGACTGTCAACTCCAAATTTATTCTTTTCGCAGAACTGCTAACTAGGGTGAATCACCCAACTAGTGTTGTGGGCAGAACCCTGGTGAGATAGTCCTTTCTACGACTTATCAATGACAGTCCTAGTACTGAAGACATTAACGATGCCTCATCCTATCGACCATCCTCGCCATCTGACCCATGACATCAACCTCATCCACAGCAGCTTGGCCTCGTTCAACCCGCTGGGCGTGTGCATTTGCATATGACGACACACAGGCCTCGACTCTTTTAGCTCGGTGGTAACGAAGGTTTACATGAATCTTGTCCAGTTTCGAATGTCTCGACTGAGAGATTACAGCGCCTTGCAGATTGTGTGGTGCTGAGATCGGAGAATGTGCGTTCGACTTTCACTAGCATGCCCGACGATGGATAAAACTATCATGGCAGTGCCTTCAGCGGGCGAGTCTCTGCGTTAATTGGAGGGTTCTTCCACCACGAAAGGCCATCCGCTTGGCCACCGGCGAATGGTGCCACCGACTGATTGTATGTTTGTAGGTCATCGAAAAGCTTGTCCCATTCCCAGCGTTTTACGGAACTTTGTACGATGGTCGGATTACATCGATAAACTCGTGGAAATACTTGTCATCTCCAACACGAGAAGGGATGCTGGCGTGAACTAAGAATCTGATGTATAATATTCTTGGATGAAGGATCAAGTTTGCGACCTCGTTTTTACATTTTTAAGCTACACAAAAATGTGTATATTACTATGGATGAGTTCTCTGCCAGCCGTTCTGCCGGTCTTTTGACACGGAGTTCTGCCCGCAACACTACGTGACCCAACACTGTTCTTTTCGCCACACGCTGCGCCTCCAAAACGCGAGGTGATACCATCACGTCGTAACGGTCACCAAAGAAATTTCGGACGCCGAGGCAGGTTCTCAAGACAGTGTTCATTAACACTAGGATCAGAAATAATTATCTTTGAACTTCGTAGGGGCTCAGGGGATCGCATCCTATCGACGGTGCCGCACAGTTCCTGTTGAAAAAGTACCTGTACCTCCACACAGTCGCTGTCAATGCATTCTGACAAGCTGATAGATGACGGAACTTGACCTCAAGAAGGCATACCAAGTGTCGTCAACTGATCTGTATTTCGAACCAATATAAAAAGATTAGGTCGGGCCTAATCATCCTCCGACTTCTAGCCACGCGTCACAATTTCAATCATTCGAGGCCCTGAGTCCGTAACAAGTGCTACTAGCCTATTATGGACCTAAGGTTAGAAGGCAAGTCTTGCTAATTTATATATACACGTATCGGAGGATAACAATCCCCGTCCCAGGCTCGTTTAGTGTCGTTAACGGCTGGGTCAGCACCCCTAAATCAGTAGCATATGCTAGGCGTCATTTGCAACTTGACAACGACGACCACAAAGTGAATTCTCAGAGGTCGCGTACGGCGCCGAAATTGTCATCCGCCTTGACCATTGAAGTATTGATACGTCATTGTTAGTACGACACAAGCACATCCACGGCTGCTGTTGTGTCTCTCTGACCTACCGCAGGAAAACTCGTGCACACCCTACACGTTCAACAAACTATCTTCAGAAGCCAGATTTGAATACGTGAGTTATTCCACGACACATGAGCTCCTGCCATCGGCAAAGGCGTGCTAACTTACCAAAGAGGCGCAGAGCCACTGAATAACCCTTTCTTGCACGCGTCAAAGGCTTGCTAACATCCTCGGTCGATTTTCCTGGCCGTCAATTAATTTCAGAGTGTTCGGAATTTATAATAAGTAGGCTTCACCCTCTCTCGCATTGAAAATATATACGTTAGCTTATCCGATATCGTATCCAGCTCCTGCGTGAAATTCATGCCTAATTGATTCTTCAGCCCACAATCGCCCCCCGTGAAACAAGATACTGTGAAGTCTGACCACCAGGATTGCAATATATTGGATTCAACTATGCAACAATTTCATCCCTATGTCCAATCTCCATCGATCCAACAATATCCATTTGTCCAACAGCCTAAGCAAATCACAGTATCCCGATACATGGTTTCAATGTTTGACCCCGTTGAAATACTCAAGCAACCTGTTACTCTCCCATTTAGCGGGCGAACGGCAAAAAATAGTTTCTTGAAAAGCGCAATGTCAGAACGCTTGGCCACGTTCTCGCCTTCTGATCCTTTTGGTCGGGGGCAACCAACGGAAGAACTGGTACGACTGTACGAAACCTGGGCAAAGGGAGACATCGGTAATTTCCATCCCATCCTCGTTAACGCTTTAATTAAAATTTCGAAGGGATCATCGTCACTGGCAACATCCAAATAAAAAAAGACCATCTTGAAGCTACAGGTAGTCATAATTGTCCGCGAAAATAAAATCGCGAGGTTGATGTCAGTATAGGGAATACTATCATTGACAGAGATCTCCCCTCGGATTATCTCCAGGAGTGGACAGAGGTGGCACGAGCCGCCAAGTCAGAAGGGAGTTTGGTCGTCGGACAACTCAACCATCCCGGGCGTCAGGTGTCTATCAACATACAGCCATATCCAGAGGCACCATCTGACGTCGAGCAACCCTCGACTGGAGGCGTTCTCTTCGGGCGACCCACGCCTCTAACCAGAGAGGGCATCAAGGACATTGTACATCGCTTTGCATATGCAGCCTCCGTCCTCCACAGGGCTGGATTCGATGGCGTACAGGTAAAGTTCTTTTTATTAACATCGGGTCAGCATATTAGTTAACCAGACTCAGCTCCACGTCGCTCACGGCTACCTTCTGTCACAATTTTTAAGCAGAAGGACAAATAGGCGAAACGATGAGTATGGCGGATCGCTCGCCAATAGAGCTCGTATTCTGCTTGAGATTATCGCTGCAATCAGACAAGCGGTGCAAAATCTATCTTTCATTGTCTCGGTCAAACTCAACTCACAAGAGTCGATTCCCGAGGGGCTCAGTCTCGAGGAATCGATAACGGTTGCCAACCTGCTCGAAAGTGTAGGAGTGGACTTCATTGAAGTCAGTGGCGGTACTTATGAACAAACCGTACGCAGCCCTCAGGATAAGGTAATGCCTTTTTTTTTTTACATCGTAGTCAATCCAGAGTTGATCTTGAGCGATCATAAGCCATATACGGTCGAAACCCAAGAAGGGTATTTTGTCCAATATGCAGAGCTCCTTAGACCCCATTTGAACCTCTCGAAGATAGTGGTCACGGGTGGATTTCAGACAGTGCAGGGCATGGCAGATGCCGTCTCGCGAGGAGCCGCGGACAGTAAGTGTTATCTCGTTGGTTGTACATTCTCACTCAGCGTTCGTCATAACACAGTTATAGGATTAGCAAGGCCATTAACCGCAGAACCGCTTCTAGTCGGAGATATCCTACGAGGGGAGAAGAAGAAAGCAAAAGGAGATAAATTGCCTGAAAGCCCGATGCTCCGAGTACGCGTGATCATTCACTCTTTTCAATACACAGCCTGATATCCGATCGCAGTTCGTAGCATCTGCGGCACAGATTGCTGAAATTGGAAATGGTCAGGATATCACTGACTTCAACAATACGTTCCACGTTGCTAGATTCATCGCCAAAATGCAGAAGGAAATTCCTGCTGCCATATCGGAAGCCCTTTGTTCGTGACTGTCATGAACTTCGGTTTCGGGTTGATACTGCCACTTTCACCAGCCTTTTCCTTACTTGAATTCTGATGCAAATCATCGGTGAAATATCTGAGAATACTAGTCGCTCTGCTATGGTACATACTGATTTCGTTCATGATTGTAATCTTAGTCTTCTCCAGAACATAGCGCCATCATGCTGAAGTTGACGCTCTTGCTTTCCTTGATATAATGCTCTTTGACGTATTTGGCCACGTCCTGCAGATCCGGAACCGAGATCAGCCTAGTATCATGAAAGTGATCAAAGCCATCTACCTGAAGCAGGTTAGTGCACTCGCCCCTGTCAATCGGGCCATTGCGACCTCCGTCCAACTCTATTACGCGCCACCCATGGGCTTGGGTTTCCGTTTCCCTCGCGGTAGCATCCGGGGCCCTCACGAAGCAAGTGAAATGGAGATCCGTGTCCAGATCTTCTGGCACCTCAGTTTGTCCGGAGGTCGCTGCGGATGTATGGATCCGTTCGAATAGGAAGGTTTCCTCGAGAGTTTTAGCACGTTCCAAAGGTGCTTTATCTATTTTTGCGATCAAGACGTGTTAGACGCTTGATAGGAAAAAGCTTTACCTTTGCACTCATCGATGAATCTAGCCAATGGACTTTCAGGAGCAAAAGTGACATCTGACTGGAGCAACATCGGTACGAGATAAAGATGAAAGAATGGTTGCGAGTTACGTTTATTAAAGCATGCAGAAGGCCCATAGTTCCACAAGCGTTCGAGATCTAGTCCTCATTAGTACGAGCGACACTCGGACGGTGGAACGTACCGTCTGCTTCATCCAGAAAATAGTGGGATCGATCGGAGGCTGCCCTTGAGCTGCGATCTTTTCATCTTCCTCTTTACGCTTTTCAGCGATAGTTCCTGAGCAGGGAAAGAGCAGTGTCACCGCTTTTACACCTGACGACACCATTCCCAGAAGCTGTATCGTCATGAATTTATGAGCGTGATGAATCGAGTAGGCAAACCTCTGCATCAAGGCCATATACGTCCTCGAAATGCGCCTGGGATTCTACTAGTCCGGCGGTTGTGGCCCACTGTACGAGAAGATGCGTTAGTGCCAGTTCATGCTGCGCGACTAGTACTACTAGGGGGTTTTATCTCACGCTGTTAAAGACCTGCTCGTTGTCGTATGAGAATGATGATGTCAAAGACATGGAGAGCTTACATCTGGGTTGCTTTCGAGCGGGATCCAGCGAGATTCTGACATGGTGATGGACAATCTTTACTTTACTGTGCCGACAGTAGCAGCACTTTACTGACGTCTTTCGGCGCCAAAGCTCTTACCTTGTTTGGCAACTTGAAGTTCACGACCCCCATGCACACCCCGGGGGCCCTGATCGACTTACTTGAGTACCAGTATTCGTCCGAACCGAATATGTGACACTTGAGTAAAATCATCTCATCGCTCGATCTGTTTCTCGGACGGTACCGATGCATCCACTGCGACCGTGATATGTGCCATGGCACGAAGCACCGACCCAAGTTAGTGGTCCGAGATAGAAGGGATCAGGGTCCATCACTCGCATGCGTGTAGGACATTCGGCTACATAAAAGTAACGCAGGTATGTGTTCTCCTCAAGAATCTTGAAGGAAGGCCGACGTCTCCGCGGCATCACAGGTACACCCTCACAGTCTTGATTTTGCTAGGTGTATTATTAGCTTCATGGCAGGTCTCACAATTTGACTGCACAAATGGCTGATTCCCTGCAAGAAGTCGTGTTACTCGATGCTTCTAGTGAACGCAGTTGGCAAGCTTTCACTCATCAAAACATCCTAAGACGTTGTTTCACAGTTTACCTCCTTGGAGGTAAGCCGAGATACCCGAGTCGTCAGTTTTACTGTGCCTGCTTTGATCCGGTGTGCAGCAGTGTGCAGCTTCCATACTTACTACTCATCTGATATAAGTGTCGACACGGTTATCCACCAACGGTTGTGTCATGTTTCATAGTTGTGGGTGCTTTTTTATTAATATTGTGCTACACCAGGCGATCAGAACCTCGTTACCTCTCACACGAACCTACGGCCGCATCTGGGGAAAGTTTATGAACAGCCCCAGATCGGAGAGTATGTGGCCGTATTTCTTCCTTACTTCTGAACTGAAATCTATATGATTAGGAACAGATAGGAACGTGTTGCAGATTATTATGCCTCCGTACTGTTTCCGTATATTTGACATTATACATTTCTTGCCATCAAAGCATGACCCTACTGAACGACTATGGGTTTTCTCCGGCATATCTAATGCTCCACGCACACACATTTGCTAATACGCATAAAAATGTTCCGGCGCCGGGCAATGAATAAGCGCTGTGAAACACCTTCATCTCAGTTGGCCGTAATGCCTTCGAAGTCGGAAGTCGGACCGTGAGAAGTATTAGCATGGCATAGGTTGTCCAGAGGTACTCGGGGTCCTTAGCCGCCAGTCGGATTTCGCTGTCCCAAGTTCACCGACATTCAATCTCATTCGACACGCTGCGTACGGTCTTAAGATTGTTCCATCGCGGTGCGGATCGAGTAATTTCACATGCTCCATAGGCGTGGTGTTAATGACGCCGCAGGTCGCTTCTCGACAATCTTCCGTTCATCTGAAGATTCTGAAGCGCTGACAATTGGAAGCCCATCATTGACAATTTCCCAGATGCACATAAAGGGCTCAAGTTTGAATCATCATCTATAGTTACCACCCCCTCAATCTTCCCTAGCTTGACATGGCTCTCGCTGGCAACGTCAACTTTCGCTTGCGTATCTTGAAAGACATCTTTCAAGCACTAGTTGTACCTCCCGTGCTGGTTTCATTGTGCTGTAGGACGTTAAACCTTCAGTTTGGATGGTGGTCGATACCGGCCCCCTTCCTGGCCATCTCACTTGCGGCATTTATCAGAGTGCGGTATTCTGACTTCGTTCAAGCACGGGAAGCACGTCAACTAGGTGCCAGACCAATTCCCCGAGTTGTAGGGAAATGGCCAGGGAACATTGATGTGATGATCAAACTCAAGAAAGCGCTTGCCTCTCAGTACATTTCCGAGCCTTACCTGGAATTGTTTGAAGAATATCAGTGCACGACCCTCAACACACGCTTTCTTTGGGTTGACAATGTGGGTGGTCTTGTCCAGTAGGTGCTGATGAGCGTATTGACTGTGTCGAAAGATTATTTCCATGGATCAAGAGCATTCTAAATACGCACTGGCAACAGGATTTGGTCAATTCTGGAGAGGTACTGCCCAGCGAGAGCGATTGTAAGCGCATTTCTACCTGAAAGGCTTTATTGTCCTAACGTTATCTCAGAGAAAGCTTCCTAGGCGATGGAATTTTCAACCGAGATGACGAGGTGAGAAATGAGACCTGCTTTGCTACCACTTAGCTCACAGCCATACAGAAATGGAAATATGTACGACAAACTAACAACCTAACACGGTTGTTGATGCTGATGCAGTGTATCGCTATAGCACCGTTCACTCGCACGACCTTTTTTCACTCGCGATCGCATATCTGATTTCGAGTTGTTCGAAAAATACGCCAGCCGCACGATATCTGTATTATCAGATATCGCCTCGCGGGAAGAGCCTTGTGATGTCCAAGACCTTTTTGCCAGGTTCACTATCGACGCTGCCTCGGACTTCCTTTTTGGGCAGAACTTGGATACCTTGTCCAAGAAGCTTCCTGCTCCTAGTTCCAGCTGCCAGAGTGATAGAGGCTCTGCGACGGATGACTCGTGGGGAACATTTACTCAAGCTTTTGAAGCGGCCCAACGCATAATCACCATGAGAGGTCGCACTGGCTCTATTTGGCCTGTGTTTGAGCTATTTGAAGATAAAACCGCCCCGCACGTTGACATCATCAAACGATGGCTGGACCCATTGATAAAACAAACATTGGATAATAAGGCGGCGACCCAGAAAATTGGTATACAGAATTCGATGGAAGAAATAACTTTCTTAGAACACCTAGCGGACAGTACCGAAGGTCTGTATTCTTTCTCAGTCCTTTTGTGAATTCTGCGTCTCATCTGCTGATTATCTATAGACGCTGGAATGATTCGTGATCAGCTGCTTAATGTTCTCTTGGCCGCTAGGGACACCGTGTGTACCTATTCTGACTTCAGCGCTCATGTTTCTGATGAGACTGTTACGCTTGACAGACTGCGTGCCTTTTGACCTATGTTACATATTTCATGGCATTGTATCCGAGGATCGCGGCCAAGATGCGGCAAGAGGTACTCGACGTGTGTGGCAACAATGTTCCTACCCACGAAGATATTCGAAAACTCAAATACGGTGAGTTTTTATCTGACGTGGTGGAGGTCTATCTAATGACCTTTCGTCAGTCAAAGCGGTTATTGACGAAACTCTCCGTCTGTATCCGCCCGTACCGTTGAATCAGCGACAGAGCAGACCTCAGCCTTGCACGCTCCCTCCGCCAGATTGTACCTATCCCACCGAATCTCGGCAACCATTATATTTACCGAAGTCGACAACATTCTGGTACTCCACACTGTTGACGCAGCGTAACAAAGCACTCTGGGGACCTGATGCAGACGAGTTTGATCCTGAGCGATGGATTGATCCTCAGAGAGTAGCTCGGTTCACGTCGAATCCGATGATGTTCACACCATTTAGCGCAGGGCCTCGCATTGTAGGTTCTCCCTCCATGACACCACCTCACCGAAAACCTGATCCCTTTGCTCTTTTAGTGCATCGGTCAGAACTATGCATACAATGAGGCGACATTCTTCCTTGTGCGACTGCTTCAGCACTTTGACACATTTACACTCGCATCGGATGCACAACCCGTTTCTTCCTTGCCACCTGCTGAGTGGAAGCTGGGTCGGGGCAGGCAGGCGGTGGAGACAATTCGTCCTGAAGCCACAATGACACTTTTCATCAAGGTGCGTTATCTTATCTTCACTTTGGTGCTTTAGCTGTATCATTTACCTTGCATAGGGTGGCTTATGGATAAGCATGAAGAACGTGCACGCGCACTGATGTGATCACTATTTGCTGGCAAATGGGCTTTAGTATTGGGCTTTTTAAGAACGGATTCACGCGGAAAGTCATTTATATTGTCATTATTGCATATCTCATACCCACTGGATCGTTTGTACACGGACCACAGACAGTCTAGATATATCTAGCGGCAGTGGCGCCTCCCCATTTTATCACCATGGTTCAGAATCAGAATTTTCCTTTTCCCATTGATAATGAGCGATAAGCCGTGTCTCGGTCTACATGACTACGTATCCCTAGAAGTACCCTCATCATGATTTCCATCAGAGCAGATAAGAGCATGTGTATAAAAGATGAGGATCAAGACACCATCCATTCATACTGTGACGTTATAACGGTATAGGGTGTCAGATAACGGGAGGATTAAGCAAGACTCCCACTGGTTGTGTCGGACACTACAAGCTATGATGAATGCCAAACATAAAGCGCCCGCTTCCATCCTATGAGTCTGTCACGACCGCTGCACGAAGGATCGCCACTACCGTAGGTCTGCTAATAAGGGACCGAATGTGTCCTGGACCTGATCTGCACAGCCTGGTCGCTTTGTAATAAAGTTGCTTGTCAACGTTGAACGTTGAACGATTGCATCATCAGACCCGAATCCGTCACTCCGCTCTTGTCGTGGGTGTCCCTTGAGAAAGCGTGTAATCATTAAAGCCGCATCGGCGATAAAAGATACCATCATGCGGATGTGTAGGATGGGCAGAGCAAAACATCGCCGACCCACGAGCTGACTGAGCGGTGAAACTTTGGAAAGTCCGCCTAGAGTGTTGGCTGTTAGCTACATCTTATAATAGTGTCTGCAGTGCAAGAAGCAGAGACTGGTCTGAATAGGCTAGGTACCGACAAGCAGAACCTTGGCGATAAAAACTGGGACAAAGTAGCTAGGCCCAAAGACTTGGGAGAAAAGACTGTCAATGATGTCGCGCATGCTGGTCAGGCACTTCAGACATGCAAATTCTCGAAAGGGACCATGTCCGATGCCCCCGACAATCAATAGAACGTTCCCCTTCTTCAACGTGAAGGGACATAAGGGTCACCGATAATATCTTTGACAGTTGGTAGCCCTGCTTCATGATGCCGTTGTTGCGAGAAAGATACGTTCCAGGGATGAGACTTACCATAAATTATCGATAGTTGAAAACGGGAATGTGTGTACCCTTCATCACCCTTCGTCACCGAAGTCTCGAGCCAGGGAAAAGCGCATCGCTATTGGATATGGTCACCGACCGCTCTAGTGATGATGTGATACTAGCCATAATCTGATGGTTGGTCGTCCCTGCTGTGCTTGACCGAAATAAGTATCATCATATGAAATCAAGTAGTGAAATAATGTACGGGCCTAGGCGCGGTGTGGGGATCGTGGAAAAGGCCTGCGATCTCAATAAATTTTCATGAGCCCATCTGCGCTCTCTGCCTCGCTAGCCCGGGCGCGGGGAGTGTGATAGATCATCTAAGATCTCCTAACAGGTCGTCCCAGAAGTGAGGAATGGGACGTAGAATAGGTCGAAACGCAGCAAACAGCTAACTCACGTCTCCCAGGGCCCAGGCAGCCAACATCCTTCTACGATTGATTCACGCCCCTCGATGCCAAATATACCTGCAGTGCGCCCGTCGGCCATCGGGCTATAATACCATAAGAATGCAACAAAATATGGTAAGGGTAATGCAACTCTGATGATCGATGGAAACTGATGGAAATCCATAATGCAGCTAATGCATCGGCGTTGCATCGATCTGCACAGCTAGGTGATACATCTTGATTGATATTCGTGACTGTACTTATATGACTGCTGTCCCTAGCGCCAAACAGAAATGAGAAGGCAAACAGAAGAAAAGACGACTCGAACGCGCCTGTACGACCACATGATGTAGGAAACCTGACTACTTCAAGTTCTTTGAATTATACAGGGAGCGCTCATTTGGCCCTCATGTCGTAAATCATTTTTCAAATCTCCATCTGCCCCGACTTGACCCGGTCCATATACGCTAGACTATTATGAGTGCACGAGAGAGATAAGGTGGCAAAGAACTCACTGCGGGTCCTTGTGACATTACGGGCAGAGAGTAAAGACTGCGCAGCAGTGTGGTTGTTGAATGTTCTACCTCCGAGAATCAGAAACAAGAGCACCATGTGTGCAGGTTACGGCTTTCATCAATCCATCCTGAATCTCATCTTCCATGATGGAGATACTTATGAACAACTTATGATTCATGAATCATGATACGGCAGATGAGTTTCTGCGACCTCAGTTGGGCCGACGAGACCTGTCTGAAAGCCACTGTTAAGCTTCACGGTTCTCCGAGGTGTAGTGGTGGTGACCATACATACCGTAGGGGTGATATCAGTGGCTCTTGAGATGGAAGTACTTACTACTACTGGCACAAATTGTGAATTGATTGTGAACGCACGGCAATTTCCGAATGCCACATTTTCGATTTCGTGGCTTGACTGGCTGGACCGAGTTCGTCGACCTCCACAACGGTGGTCATGCACTTACTGTCGTCGTCGTCCTCAGAAATGTCCCACTGGCGATAACGTGGACGCTTTATGCCTGTGCCAGGACAGATGCTCACGTTACAGGCTATGAGCTCTTTTGGCAGACAATCAATCATTCATGGTGAAAAAGTCTAAATGAGAGGTTAAAAACAAATATTAGGTTGTCGTTTGTTCTCACAACGCGAATTGCATACCTGCAGTACTTATGTCAACTTTCGGAGAGATACTTCTTTTGGATATGTTGGCGGAGCCCTGAATTCGTAAGACATATACCTGCCCAAACAACACAGAATTTAGAACTTTCAACAACGTTATCTCAATCTCGGTCTCGAGCCCTCTAATTAACTTGCACATGCTAGCAGACTGTCTCTTCTTCATACGACCTACATACAGACCGTACTCCATTGTCTTCTGTTATCCTCGAAATTTTCACTTCGTCAGAGAACGTTCTAGCCTCAGCTAGGTGCATCATGCTATCAAGAAGAAACTGGATTACTCTACTGCGGCGACGGCAACTTATTAACACAAGCATAAACTCCTCTAAATCACTAGATGACAGCACGCCAGACTCGTCTACAAAACTACCCTCGCGCCCTTCCCGACGTATTCGACTCCTACACACCGCGACTTCTAACACAATTCTAGATACCTACGATGGTTCGCAGTGTTTTATCAAGTTGTATTTCAGTTGACCTCCTCCGTAGTTTGTATCATCGGTGGAGGGCATGCGGGCTGCGAAGCGGCGACAGGTGCTGCCCGTACAGGCGCCCGAACAGTGTTGCTGACCCAACGGATTGATACTGTGGGCGAGCTCTCCTGCAATCCTTCTATTGGCGGTGTCGGAAAGGGTACACTAGTGAGAGAAGTTGATGCTCTAGATGGCGTTATGGGAAGGATCGCGGGTGCGTTACTTGCAGGTGGGGTGTAACTGCGATACCTGAGACTAGTCGTACAGATAAAGCTGGCATACAGTTCCGCATGCTCAATGCATCGAAGGGTGCAGCTGTTTGGGTGAGTTGTGGTAGAGGATGCTAGACTTGTCTCACTCCAACTGAGAAACAGGGCCCTAGAGCGCAGGTAGACCGTAAGATCTACAAGCGTCATATGCAAAACATCATTTTTGGACACCCCAACCTGGACATATGTGCTGCAAGCGTATTTGACCTCATATTTGACAATAGTCCCTCTACGTCCATGTCCTCTTCAACGTGGGGGACGGTGACGGGCGTCCGTCTAGGTGCGTGCGCTATACCCGCATACAATAAAAGGCTCACCGGTCTATTTTACAGATACAGGAGATGTGATCAAGTGTTCTAAAGTCGTTATCTGCACTGGGACCTTTCTCGGTGGCGAAATTCACATTGGTACGTTGTGGCTATAGCTTAACAGAAATTATTATGCATAACTTATGCATTCATCTATCATTCACTCCTTATACCTCCGCGATTACATGGTAGGGATGCGTCGTATACCTGCGGGACGCATTGGAGAGGCACCATCGACAGGTCTCTCTGCATCCCTCCACGCAGCAGGGTTCAAACTTGGACGCCTGCAAACTGGCACGCCTGCAAGGCTAGATAAACACAGCATTGACTTTAGCCGAATGGAACGACAAGATGGGATGAAAAACCTCAGCCGTTTTCGTTTCTTCATAGGGAAGTAGACCACGCTGTAAGTCTTCACTCTCCAGGAACTATATATGAAGACTGAATTTGAAATAGAACAGCCAGATTCCGTGTTTTCAAACCCACACCACGCCAGAAACACATCGCCTCATCAAGGAGAGTATGCATCTCAGCGTGCATATTCAGGAGACCAAGAAAGGTTTCTAGTTCTTAGCTTTTCTCTACTGCTCTGCTGGTGCTACCATGATCTCACAGGTCCACGGTACTGCCCCTCACTCGAAGCCAAAATTACTCGTTTTGGACACAAGGGCAGCCATACCATCTGGCTTGAGCCAGAGGGATATGATTCAGGTATGCCTTAGTGTTGAATCCAAACTCCACATCCTAATCCGCTCTGCAGACTTGATATATCCCAATGGACTGTCGTGCTCGATGCCCGAGGAGCTTCAAGAATCGATGATGAGAACAATACCAGGTCTTGAACAAGTGAGGATGTTGCGGCCAGCATATGGTGTCGAGTATGATCATGTCGATCCCCGCGAGCTGACCTGTAAGTTCCACAAGAATGTCATATCATGCCCGGCTTATGATCCCCGAAGCGACATTGGAAACAAAACGTATCCAGGTAACTCTCGTGTCTGCATCTCGTCATTGCCGCCTAAAAGGCAACTCGTAGGGTCTTTACCTGGCTGGCCAAATAAACGGCACAACGGGTTACGAAGAAGCCGCTGCGCAAGGTTGCCTTGCAGGGATCAACGCAGGTCTCTCAGCCCGAGGCCGTCCTCCAATGGTACTCACCCGAGCAGACGGATTCTTGGGAGTCATGGTAGATGATCTAATAGGAAAGGGCACGGAAGAGCCATGTACGCGTGACCTGATTTACTTACCTCTTACGCGAGGCTGATCTCGGTCAGTTTATGAAGACCGGATGTTCACTTCTCGTTCGGAATATCGGATGACGTTGAGGAGCGACAACGCCGACATGCGGCTAACTGAGATAGGTACGCTCCGCAGCTCCCGTTTCGATTTTTTGCAATCTGATGGTTTATTGACATAGGGCATTCTGCTGGAATTGTTCTCTCTGATAGATGGTTAGCCTTTTTGAGTGACCGAGATGCTATACAGCGAGGCACTGAGCTCCTCACAAGTGTTGTGCTCAGCCCTCAGGTGAGGGTCGTGTCGAGCTTTGCTGAACTCTTACATTTATCTTGGCTCAGGGTTGGGGAAGATACGGATTTGACATTCGTCGAGATGGAATCATGAGGAGGTTCGTGGTTACGTATCTACGATGTGACTCTAGCTGCAATTCTGTAATAGTGCGTACGACATGCTGAAGATTCCAGGTGTCACCACTGCCGATCTCGTGCGTTCCGGAAGCTGTTCCAGGTCTCGATCTGGTGGAACCACATATCAAAGCACGGATCGACATTGAAGGTGAATGCTCTCATCCTTTCTTTCTTCCAACATGCTAAGTGCGCCATGGAATAGCATCATATGCTCCTCACCTCCCGCGGCAGCTAGCAGACCTTGCGTTATTCCATGCCGATGAATCTCTGCTCCTGGATTCTAATATGGACTATTCTCAAGTGCAAGGATTGAGTGATGAGGTGAGGGAGCGCTTACAGAAGGGTCAGGCCCACGACCTTGGTAAGCCCTTCGCTTTGAAATGTGATGTGATGCGCGATTGACAGTGCGTCAGGGTGCCGCCAAGCGCATGGAAGGCATGACTCCGACTTCAGCGATCTACCTGCCTGAAGCATGCCCGGAAGACATGGCGAACAAACAATGTGGCACAAAAACCTGGCAGTAAACCACAGGCTGAAACTGTATATTCGGTTGATCTCCCACTTCTTTTGAAGGCCGCAACTGCATGATGTCACCATTCACTGTTGACAGCGACATTTCATCACCGCTCATCATTTTCGCCTTCAGTTTTGCATCTTATATCATGTACATACGAAAAGCACTGAATATGAAAACTCGGGGCGCGTCGAGTTTGGTGCGCGTAAGTGTCCTAGGGTACATATGTACAGGTTAGTGTTTAGATAGGGTTGAGATGCCAGTTTGTTCCCTTAGCTGGCTGTTCGCCAGGTGCCAAGGGAGGATGTGGATGTGAGGGGGCCAAGCACCCCTTTTCGCACCCCCGACCTCTCCTTGCGCCCGGAGCCTCCTGTTCCCAAGCCTCAGGCCTCAGGACTCACGTCCTGTCTGCGGTACCGGGCCTTCCTTTATGCAGAGTCATATGAGCTGCAATGCGACATCCGTCAACCTCCTCGCATGATTGGACCCATTCCCCTTCCTAGGATGCATGCCTAGCGAAGCGGTACATTCCGCGGATCATCGATCACCGACCTCCTTTGAATGCTGCATGAAGTGCATGATCATTCTTCGCGAAGCATCGTTATGCACTGTTGACATCGACATCTAATCAACACTCATCATTTTTGTCTTCAATTTTGAAGTTACTACTGCTTCATTGCTTCAGCGATCGATGAGTGTTGTCCTACGTTTGAAAATTCAGAAATGGCAGGCCGCCTGGAGGTTTGCTAGAACGCCATGAAGGTTACGTCTTCATGTTTCAGGTCATAACATCTAGTGTATAAATTCTGACGGACATAAGTGAAGACTGCATAGTATACAATATGAGGAATCTAGGCACTATGGTTTGAAATGGTGTGAGTAACAAAGCAAGCAAGCAAAGCATTGACAATGCAAATTATGTCGGTACGCTTGATGGGCTTTCCAGCGAGCGTGAGAAGTTCCTGATGATTAGATTGTTCCCTATTCTAGAGAACGTGGTCAAACAACGGCGTAACAATCCACACAAAGAGTCCCATCACTGCAATGAGAATGCTCAATCGTTACTCAACGTAGTACTAGTCATCAAAAGCTTACTTCTGAACACTCTCCACACAGCACGTTCTGCAAATAGGTCGTCCACATCCAGAAATAAGGACTGCGCCATCGTCTAGCCCTAGAAAGGTGCCTCGAGATTTCGAAGAATGGTCTACATCAACATCATCCTTTTCTGAAGGCTTCTTCCGCTTGGAAGACGGAGTGACATGTATATCGCAGTTCATGGTAGAGATGCTTAGGCTTAATGCGGCTCGTTTGGGAGATCCTGAAGGTGACGGTGACGGTGACGCAGTCAGAGAAGGACTGCGTGTTAATGCCGGCGTTGGCGGGAACGATGATGGTCGTATCATCGACGAGCATGTGCGAGCACAGACAGCACATACAGCTGATCCACACCTGAAAATGTATCAGACTTTGAAGAGACGAAAAATCGTCAACTCGTCAACTCACCTTGCGCAAGCCACACCTCCACCTCCACCATACCTCATCGATGCAGATAACACACGGTGGCATGACGAGCATGGCAAGGTCGAGGCTTTATGTGCATTTGGTGTTGCAGAACATTGTTCTGCCCTCGAGGGACATGGGCCTGTGTCGTGGCGCACGGATGATTGGGTATGGCTGAGCTTTCTTTTCTTGAATGGTGGTTTCCTGCTCGAAGGTACAGAGGATGTGAGAGATAATTGTTGGGTTGGCGCACGCATTGCTATCGAGGTTCTCAACGACGAGGGGCGCTGGGATGTGGTGCCGGTCAAAGGGCAACTGACCACGGCGTTGTCCAATTTGAAGTAGTTTGAAAGCTTTGATTTTTGAAACACGTGACCATGACGCGCGGCAATTCGACTTATAAGTTGATTTGACACTGTTCAGGAACGACTGTTCCTTTTATATGGTCCGACTACGGGACACTATGCTTTGTAGGAAGAGCCGTATGTGTCGGAGAAAGTATGGAAGAGAGAAGTGGGAAGAGACGAAATACTGCTGTGGTTAGAAATGAAAACAATGAGCAGATTTTGTGTGTGTGATGTCGGTAGACAAGAGATAACTGAATCGAATAAGTTTAGTCTGGCGGGATAGCGAGATTAGCTATTTACCACGAAAGCTTCACTTTCGTGGTGGGGAGGGTCTGGCTCTACCAGACTGTGCTTGTGGGCGTGGTCTGGGAGAAGCACTCTGAGTCCGCATTTTGGGGTTGAGAAATGAGAATTTTGAAATAACCCCACGCAGAGGGGACAGACCCTCAGAGCATGTTGTGATCGAGTTTCGAGGTGCGGGATGGAGGGGACCGCAGAGAAGAAGAAGAGAAAACAAGACCAAACCATACCTGGAGCATGGCTTGAATACGTGTCGAGAGCCTCTTTGAGGCGCCCGACCGCCACACAACACGAGACATGGAAAAGGAATTTATTATGACATGAGGAAGAGACAAATGCATATGATTGAAGTAAAAAGAGACTAGGAGCGAAGACGACGATATTCATGCATGGAGGATTGTAAGCGCATGAGGGCAATTGGAGTGGATGAGGTACAGGTGACGGTGTCCAGTTTTACTGACATGGAATCACTGTCCATAATGTCACATGCTGATGCTAGTGTCCGAGTATTTGCAGCGCACGCCTCTTGTTCGTCATAGCAGATGTGATTGAATTTGTTCAGGTCTTGCTGCTGCTCATCTCGTCTACCTTCTGCACTTGCACTGGCTACCATCCCTTCTAGTAATCCCAAGATATGTAAGAAGTGATGATCAAGGGACTAATAGCATATTTCCAAAACTATTGCCTCAACTTCTCAAGCTTGTCGCTAGCTACAATTCTCAACTCTTTCACTGCAATGGCAGCCCCCTCTCTCTGCTCCGATCCTCGCTCTAGTTCTTCAAGAACACGATCCACACCCCAGATGAGCTGTGCGAGATCAGATTGCAAAGCGATCCGCATATACTTCTTTGTGCCTTCCACAAGGACGGGAAGGAACTCGACACCATGTATGTCTCCTCCTTCAATGATGTCGGAAGCACAGCTCCATGCATTCAGCATCACGTCACACCACTGCTGCTCTGTGATAGACTCGAGCAATGTAACCGACGATTGTTCAGGTGCGATTCGAAGGAAGATACCAGCTAGGTAAAAGGCGTGTGACGTGTATGGTTCACAGCAATTTGCAATTATGCTAATGCACCGATCTATATGACCACCCCCAACCAAATGGGAGCGCCAGTTGGAATTCCTCGCCAGGGCAAAGACCAGTTGGAGATAGCGCAAGTCGCGGTCATCATCAAAGAAGCAATCAGAACCATCATCAGCGGGTGTTGCATCCGGTCGCGGACAAACCGCGGTCAGGACAGCAGGGGAGAACTTGGTCAAAACCATTTCCCGTAGCTTCGCATCATCAATGGCATCAATCGAGGCCAAGACTTCCCGGGCACTGTGAGCAGCGCGAAGGGCAGCATGACGTAAACGGTGAGGCATACTGCTGCCCATGCAGGCGATGACCCTCTCGATGAACAGGTATTGTTTAGCGGGGCTGCAGCTCACTCCCATGCTACACAGTAGCAAAAGGATGTCACCTGCCGTCTCGTGGTCGTCGGAATTAACGGAGTCGAGGGAGTCTACCAGGCAGTCGAAGTCGTCTGGCGATTGGAGATTGTCTTTCAACGTAAACTGCTCAATCCACACCCTAGCAGGGTCCCGGGATACTTTGGCAGCGGCGAACATGAAGTGCAGTAAATTTCGCAGAGTCGCCAATGAAACCGAGGAGTCATCTTGTTCGGATGGCCTCTCTCGTGAATAAAACTTCTTGCACACGTCCAGGTTCTGCATCGTCTGGAGTGAAGGTGCATAACGTGGAGCAAGCTCCAGAATGCGACAGATGACACCGAGGAGCTTCCATGCTCGGCGTCCATCTCCTGTACCGTCTCTGTCGAGATCACCTCCATCGGATGCCCATAGAGCCTTCTCGAACGGCACCAAAAGAGACTCAGCAAGTTGAGGCAGAGCAGAACTACATGATCTCTTCGTTAAACACAGTAGAAGAAAGACCAAATGAGTCAATATCACCATTTATCAATCCGAACTATGTCCTTCTTTTCAAACTGAACCCCGACCATGACACAAGCAAGAAGAGTGCAATTGGCTATGATTTGAGTCGACGGGGAGGATGGTGATAGCAGTTTTGATATCACTGCTATGACGAGGTCTTCTACTTCTTTATCCACTCGTCTAGTAACAAAGTGGTAAGGAAGAAAATGTGACAGCCATTCGGGGACAGAGTCGGTACGATCCTGCAGGTATGAATAAAACCACCAGAATGAACCATTTCCTGCAGAAGACAGCTTGACAGCTGCAGCAACCATTTGCTCATCTTCGACTGCACATTCCGACCGCATTTTTTGCAACACCTCAAAGTCTGCGCTCCCCTGGACAAGAAATTCACCGTGGCTAGGATATTCCTGAAGAACACGTCCGTAGTATAGATGACTCAGAGCCATCATACACGCTGATGCTTTCTCCTTCAACGACGGTAGAATTTGCCTCTGAAAGTCGAGGCAGCTTGTGTAAATATCATACAGCTGATGGAGCGTGTCTGAGATGTCAAGATCCAGGGGCCATTCGACCCGCGGAACAAGGGTAGCAGCGGCTAGAAATACTTCAGGATCGGTGGATGTCTCGAGCAGCCACTTGATGCTAGGTGCTTCGAGACGGCTGGTGGGTATGTCTGGGAAGCTCAGGTCAACAGAGCGTTGATTGCTGGCTGGAACGTCCAGGTTCTGGACCACCGGTTGTGCTTCAGAGTCCACAACCACTGGTGGAGAGTGCAGAATCAAAGAACGCAGGGAGGATACAAGATAATGAAATGCGCCAAACCATGGCCGAAGACAGTGCTGTGCGAATGAGCTGACCGCACGCACAGGGTCTGTGGAGTGAAATGAGCGCTGGGTGTCTGATGCAATAGTAGCTAAGAACGTCACCTTCAGACAACTGGGTCCAACCTGATCTAAGGGTACCAAGCAGCCGTCGCAGCACACCTAACAAGAAATGATCAATGTCTGTGCATATGTAAGAAAACATAACTCACCGCGCACCAACGGCGTCAGCCGCTGGACATACTTGTAGGCTAACTTGACGATCGGGCATAGCACTCCTGCATGTTGATTCAGACTGGAAATGACCATTAGAACTGACAAAAAGATCTCACTGTCAATGCGCAGCACGCGTAAAATCGCCGATATGGGCGTCTGAAAGGGACACGCTGGTGATACCAATGACGCCATCACAGTCAGCGAATAGAACAGAAACCCTGACAACACCCGTTGTTCCAATGAGCCACCCAGGCGATGCCTGTATACTGCGTGTACCACAAAGTTTGGCGCTGAGGGCGATCCCAAACAGAAGAAGGGAGATCTGCAGGCAAGATCGTAAACGATTGCCACCGCAGATCGAAATACCATGTGATGATCCCATCGAACTTCTCTTGTCTCCACTTCCCTCGTTCCTCCTGCGACCCGCGGCCGTATCTGTTCGACTTGTAGTACCCGAGCCACTGCTTGCCTAGTACGGCCCCAAATGCAGCGAGTAAGCTTATTGACAAGCTTGCGTATGCGATCATTTGAATCCTGATATCCGACATGGCTGGCGACCACATGGATGCTGGCGCTGCGGGGGTGGAGCCCGCTGCAGTGAGGTTGCCGAAGCCGAGTTGCACGAGCTGCGTGAGAAGGGCAATCGTGGTGTCGCTGGGGTCGGGACTGAGATTCGACTCCATCGCTACGATAAAGGACGTGCTGACGGCGGAGAATAGACCGGACTGATCAAATGTCAATCTCGAAACGAGTCCAAGATAAGCACGCGAAACGTACGAAGACCAACACGATATCCATGTCGCTGGTGTATCGCTCAAGAAACTCGCCGTCGTGTTCCTCCGTGACTCTCTTATATACCCCCAGAAACGAGAATGACTGTCCTTGCATCCTTGGAAGCAATTGTTGAGCCCTGGAGAACATCCAACACTCGCTCCATGACGTTTATTCTGTGGGGAATCATCTGGTGTGATCATTTGGCTTGTGTGTTTTGCTCACAGTCACTCATATTTGGCTGGTCCTTCTGATCCACGATCTTTTCTGCCTCGCTGAGACAAGTCATGAGCATGTTTGACATCATCATTGATTGTAACTTACGGAGCTAAGCCGCCATCGGGTGAAACATAGACAGCGTTTTCCTGTACCTGAGGTTCCGATGGCTGGGAAGGGCGGTTCAAGCTGAAGTTGTGATAAGGAGGCTGCAGAAGCATGAGGGCGAAAACACTCACGTCCCGATTGCTCCTTCACCACGAGGGTTCGCCATTTTCCTGCTCGCTGTCTTGCTGTCAAATGAGGCATGAATTCGAGAAAGTCGCAACTAAACTCTTGGTGGGTGCTACGGCAATGGTATAATTTTCAGGTCGAGGCTGTTTGTCGCTGTGGGCACTTTCATGCTGGCCGCCGTCGATGATGCTAACCTCTTTCGATGGTCTTTGGCTATGTATTGAAGTGCTCGATGCTGTTGGCATGAGGAACATCTGTTTATTGGCTCAGCACAGCTAACAGGGTGGGACAAAGGAGTAAGAAGAGTGTGAGGTGACCGGATCCGAACACCGGAAATGAGCGGTAGTACAGACCCTTAATGTACAAACCAGCCGATTTGGCGCACCTGCAATCATGATAAAAACGTGTTGAATTTCGCGAGCGCTCCCTGAAATTGACAGATGAAGTCCACATGCACCAGCGCTAGTGATAAGCTGCCCGTAGAATTCGCACATTCCATCTAGTGCCAATCACGTTGGAGTGGGGCACCCCTAGCAGGGGTGATCGAGGCAGAGAGTCAGCAGGGGCTAGTAGTAGAGGCGATCGAAGCCAAGGGCAAGGATCAGAGTAGCTTAGTCAGCACAAGGGACACTTAGTGGCTGAGGTCGTAGTCAGATTCATTCCTCTCAAGAGGTCATTGCTCGCATTAGCACCAGCTGGAGTTGCCACTCCAACGTCCTGTGAGATCTAGATGCAGATGCTATCCGACATCAAATAGATGTAAAATCCAGAGGAATCGATTGCTTACATTCTGGGGTGCGATTCTAGTGTCCCTAGCCCTATAGAAAAAGAAGACGCTCGTTCCATGCAATCCAATCGTGGCAAAGGTTTCCACTTTGTTGCACCTGTGACTCCCACATAAGCCCTGTAATTAGAGGTGATAGACCGGGCCCTCCGCACCTCTAAGCCGTGGGTGTTCCAGTGATCCTAGGCTTTGATCAATAATTGTTTCAATATCTCCGTACAGGGACTTGTAAATATCTGCCCAGTACCGCGTGTGACAGCTCGGAATGTGCCGTATATATATTAATAGACACCGCCGGTAACGTGGCGGCGGCGTCTGTATGTCGTGCTCGCTGTGCCCGACGATGAGCATGCTGATCTCGCTCATTTCTTGGGCGTTTGAGTCGGGCTGTTGATTTATGAAGAGCGTAGCTGATATATCAAGGACACATATACATATACATTGTATGTACTGCAAATCAGCTCGTCCCACTTGCTCCAACTAACACATGAGTCCATAGCGCATTGTAGCGTCCCAAAGCTCTCCAGACCGCTCCTTCATATCGCCCAACTCCTGTTCTTCATCCACTGTGGTAGGAATACTAGCGAGGTGAAGGAGGAAGGTGTACCGCTGGACATCAATTGATGTGGAGGGCAAGAGCTATATTCGAGGCCTCTCCTGGTTGTTGCATGGAAGGTATGGTCATGATCATGTATGTAGGTAATTATGCGACGCACCTCCATTGCTTTTCAGTCCTTAGCACGTGTTGAAAAATGTCAGCTTGGCGGGAGGCTTTAGAATTCAACAGACACAAACAACGCTGCACCTTGGCACAGGCTTTAGGATACAACAGATACAAACAATGCCACATTGTCGGCAACACTTGAGAGAACGATACATGTATGATCGTACTCGATTTCATGTCTATATATGATACTGGCAAACATGCAGCTCAGTCATCGTCAGCACACTCTTCTTCCTCACTGCAGGTGTCCTCAATGAACTCCCGGCTTTTAGGCTGCTCACGTAGTGCACGACGGCCCCTTGCTAACGCCTTAGACCTTTTTGCCCGTTGTTCATTCTCCTTTTCCCTGCGTCCATCCTCGGTAGCCTTCGCTTGCGTGACTTCCCTGCATCTGAGCGCTTCTTGCGAGGCTTCCCAACGACCTCACCTGCTGCCTGACGTTTATCGATGTTGGCCTTGTACTTGTCCACCTCCGCCGCAGACATCTTCTGCCAGGCACATCTGCCTGTCTTGAGTGCATCGCAAAGTGTTCGCATTTCACTGACAGTGTGGATGTTCCAGGGAGATGTGAAAGGAATGTCTGTGGGCCAGCCATCTAGCATGACGCCGTAGGTGATGACAATGGCCTTGGCGTAGTTTGGATAATTCATCGTGACATTGCTTTTATTAGTCATTTGGCCTGTTCGAATGTCAGCATGATATGTGGTGTTCATGTCGGGATACACCTACGGAGTCCATTAAGAATATATTTCGCCACTTGTGATTGCATGTTCTCGAGTGAGTCACGCTCAATAATGTCTACAAGACGGACAGTCAGCCGTAGCAAAACGAACTACATTGATTCCTACTTACTCTGGCCCTTGCTGCATGACCATTGCTCATATTGACGTGCCACATCATCAAGCACCAGGTTCAGAATGTCCTCCCAGAAGTGCGAAGAATCATCTGTGGTATACCACGTGGCTTGGGCCTGGTCATTGACATGGCCGCCAACGACAAACAATGTCGCATAAGTGCCGCAACGGTCGCGTAAGCCATCGAGCTGTGTTCGCATGGTGAATATTCGTGTGCCAGTAGTGTGTGAACCGTGATACTCACCTCCTGCCGTACTCTGTCAGTTGTAGCTAATACGTCCCGCGCAGCTGCAATGTTGTTGGCGCGAGACCCACTAATCTTCAGCATGATGCTCTGTGAGGTTAGCGATGTATGCAGCCTTTTGCTCCCTTGTCAGATTGTGAGGTTGCATGGTTGGATCATTATCAACCATTTCCCGGACCTCTGCCATGGTGTACTTGCTTCCTGGAGCAAGATCTTTCACCGGTTTGGGTAAGTACATGTGAATCAACGGTAAGTTGATACATACCTCCATTAACTTCCTGAGCCTTTGTGTGAACAAGCGCATTTTTGAGTTGAGGTGCACGCATCTTCTTGTAGTGCGTGTGGTACCCCACGAGGTTCTTGATGTGATCCTCTGACACATTGTGCTTCAGCGCAATCTCACGGAGTTTCTTGCCTTGCTCCTCCAGGTAAGTCTTGATGGATTCATTGAGTGTGTTCTCTTCCTCTTTTCTCTTGGCCGATTTGATTGCACGCGAGGCTTTTTGAGCCTCCATCAAAGCGTTGCCTTTGGATCTAGTGGGGATGACGGGCCGAGTTGGGTTACGAGCTGCCCAACTCGAGTTGTTGCCTCGTTCACTGAGTAGACCAGCCAATGGGCCCACAGCACCCACAACTGGTGAGGAGGGGAGGGTGGGGCTGGCAGGAGGTTGGATGATGCTGATGGAGAGAGTACAGTTATGGTGAGGATGATCAACGTCCAGAGCGGAAGGGGAATCTGACTGCGGCACCGGTGGGAGACTCTGGGGCAAGAGTCCGTGTTGCCCCTCGAAAAAATCGACCTCTGGAAGAGGAAGTAGGGTACTCCAGATGGGATCGCTCCAGTCGATCGAGGGCATGGATCCAGCGAGTCATAAGTCAACGGCAATGGCAGATCGTCATTTGACAGTCCCCCAGGGGGGAACAGTAACGACTGTGGTGCATAACCAGGTGGCACAGGCTGCATATCATCCTGATTGAAGCTGAGAGCTTCGTATGCGGGCGCTTCGCCATGAAATAAAAATCAATGCGCGTCCAAAAATAAGTAAATTCGTACTGACCTGAACATGAGACGTTGGCATCCATTTTGCGAGCGATAGAATGGTGAGGCGGTATTTGCGATGCTAAAAGCCCTGTCAACAAAACGTGCTCGGACGTATATGATCACCGTAACACTGCAGTTGAATGATTGGGCACAACCCAGCTGTGAGATACAAAGCGACCGCTTGAGCTTTGACTTCGATAACCAGGAAGTCGCATTGACGTTCACAAAGACACTCAGTGTACCCTGCGGTAGCATACTCTCTGTAAATACGAAGATGGACATAACAAGAAATGACTCACCAAATATCAAGATGTACATAGTGTGGGCCAGTGCAATATTCATGTCCACCAAGGTGGTCGTCACGATACAGGTGGGGTGCTCACAGGAGACACTGCGTTTTTGAGGGCATGCATACATTTGAAAAGTCAACTGAAACATTCAATTAGATACATGCATACTCATTAAAGAGACTCACAGATTGCTGACACCGATCGCTGTCAATTGTCTGTGCGATTCTCAGCGTGTGTTCACTTGTTCGACCAAGTACTTGTAATTATGGGCGTGTGTGGGGGCTTTTGTCCTAATTAGGACACAAAATTTGGTTCCGTGTCGAAGACGAGTGCGTGACTCCTTCAAGTCTGGAGGTGTCTCGAGCTGCACCGTGGATAGGTCTGTTCAAGTCAAGCTGGTTCTTCTCAGTAAGCCTTCTCAGCTGCCAATGAACACGATTCGCACTCGTTATCAAACTGGCTTCTTATCCCATCCACCTTCATTCTTCCGCGCTAACGAATAGGAACTGATACGCATCTACAGGTGAGGCTGTTGTTCATCGGCACAGCATTCTTGACTCAGAAATGCCACCTAGAAGACCGCGTCCTGTATCGCGAGATTTGAAATACTGCTGGACAGGAACGATTCCACTCTCTCGCTGTAGGTCCTGAGTACCGCTTTGTTCACTGCCCTCTGATTCGTGCATGTAGCCCATGTATTACCGCAGTGGTCGTTTATGACGTGACGAAAGCAACGAGTTTAGAGACAGCAAAGTCGTGGGTGAAGGAGCTTCAAAGACAGGCAAATCCCAACATCGTTATCGCACTGGCCGGCAACAAAGTGAGAGTTTGCGACAGGTGCCATGTGAGGAGGCTCAGGCTTACACTACTGAGGCTGGTTTGCTGTTCTTCGAAACCAGTGCTAAGACTGGCGAGGGTGTCATTGAGAAATAGGTACGCTCGCTACACTCATTATGGAGCTCACGCTTAAGATGAAATTCAGCAAAGAAAATACCTATCGAACACATTCTGGCTTCAACACAAGGTGCCGCAGGTTGATCTGGCGGTGCAGGTGGACGGACATGAGGGGCCGGACAGGAGGTGAACCTCGAGGAGCAACAGTCCAAGAAAGACGCATGGTTGAGTGTGCCATTGAGTACACTTCAACTTCGCGACTATTTCGCTTCTATCAGCACACCTGTTATTCCCCTTATACGTCCCCAGTCTTTGCCATCTACGTGGCTACGTTGCCTTGGTCATTAATCTGTAATTTAGTTTTATAATCCATCTGCAACACAAACATTGGTCTTAGTATGGCTTGTTGCTCGAACAGTGCCATCTTACGGTAAAGTAGGGGCCAAGTTCTATCAGGCGCTGGTGAACGCATACTCAAACAGTTCCATCTTACCAGGGAAGTGTTAGACTCGATCATTGGTTAAGTAGAGGCTGGTAAACCCAGGTGAGATGGATGGCACGCTGCCAGCAGTTGATTGAAGGTGAGATGGACGGCACACTTGCTGCCAGCGCAGTTGGTGACCTGCCATATGACTCTGCGCCCGAACCATCATTGAGACTCGAACTAAGATCGATGTATATCGACAAGACAGGTGTAATTGAGAGCTCAATTCACGGCACTAGTGCAGGTTGACTAGATGTCCGTGTGTATTGTTTGCACTGAGCAACCGTTATCATGAAGTACATGCTGAACTGACCATGAACAGAACATGGTCCGAGTCGTCACTGATTCCTCTAAATGCAGCATGCAGGTCCGTACCAGGATTGTTGTCTTGCTGATGGGTCTCTTTCTTGCTATATAGTACACAGTACACCTTATGTTTTCTGACGTCATGAGTGAGCAATATTAATCGAATGAAGTTTATATAGTGAAATCACTCATGCTACTTTGTGCATGTCAATGTCAGTCTTGCAAAAACCATCGCAGGTCGGTATTACAGTATAAATGCTCTAGTTATCATGTACCTTACAGGGTTCGTGAAGTACGAAATGTTCAATATTGCTCAGAAGTGCTGCAGCCATGCAAACATCTTGAACTGCAAACACAATTGCAAACACGCTATCCACTGAAATGCCTTCATTCATCCTCAGTGCCTCAATTGAATTTGCAAACACCATTGTATTTCGCCTGCATGGAATAAGATCGTTACATTACATACATATCAGAATTGATCCTTGTCAGATCAGACTGTGGCTTGTTGTGCATTGTGAAGTTGCAGAGACACACATTTGCAACGACAAGGTTGATTAGTATATATGCAATGTGACGGCAACGCTTGCAACCACTCTCAGCTCAGCGCTCAGCTCTCATAACTTATGCTTTTCTCAAGACTCGTTCACATGCAAATATAACATTCGTGATGGATATGCAGCCATACTAGTACTACTACATGATATGTAATGTCTCCTAGATTTGAATGCAATGGACGTGCAGAATGCAACGGATGCGCAGTACTACTGAGATATTTAGCCATGGACTGTCATAAGGGATAGGGAGCATACCTTGAGATCAACTAAAGTGCCACTTGGCTCATTTGCTCCGATAGGTCTTCCAAATAAGACCAGAATTCATTATCAGAACCAGAGTGGTTGGAAGCGTCTGATGGTGTAGGACTTGGAAATGGTGTCGGGGAAGAAAAGAGAGCCGTGTTCTCCTCGTCAACGGAAGGCCAAAATGGTCCTCCCACAGTGGGAATGGCACGGACTAGACCAGCACGGTGATGCCTGGTGTACACGGCTAATAGCCTCAGCCCAATGATCATAGCGTGTGTGGAGCCGACATTGGTGATTCCGGTCACCTGTGCGTGACATCTAGCCTGGTAGAACAAAGGTAAGTAACTTTCTTGTGCGATTTGAGATGACATACCAGTGGAAGAAGATCCCCGACTTCCTGTCCTACTGTGACGACATAGTATACCTGAGCGACTAGCGCCCACAGGAGGAGGATGCAACTCATCTGGGCGGGGAACATGTGGTGGTGAAGGTAGCGAGCTGTGGAGCAACGAGCCCTGGAGAAAACAGATGCATGCAAGAGCGATGGGTTTTGAAGATCTCTGTGAGCAGAGGTCGGAGTACAATATACCGGCGGCACAGTAGATGTTGTGGCGACACTTTCAGGAGGTGAGGCTGAACATCGTCGATCCGGGGATTGTGATTGTGACCGATTCTTCTGTGGTCTTTCTAGAATACGTTATGGAGTTGAAACGAGTTTTCTGATGTCAACATCAGTAGGCATGTGCACAACTCGAACGGAACAACTTACCAGATATTCTCATAGCACACAGGAAGTCCTGAAGTCCGTCACTTTCATTCCGCACAGCCCTTGAAGTGCGAGAAGTTCCTGAACGCAGCTGAGCTCATCTCTACTGGAACACGGATCAATGCGTGAGGTAAATATCAGCTTCATCCCAAGTCACAGTCACGTGAACATACCTTGACAGATGTCAGATGGCGCGTGCCTCGTTGATCGTACAAGATGGGGTGTGGGGGAACAAGAAAGCTCCCTGCTTGCAATCGAACTGGACTGTCCAGTCAAAAAGTGCGTCATCTACAATCAAAATGTGACAGACTTGGTCAACGAGTCACCACTCACGCTACATATGGCCCAAAAGCTCTTGCCGAGCGAGCTGCAAATTTACAGGCCGAGCAAAGGTGGCGCCTCCAAGGTGAGTGTAATAAGGACAAAATTGGAAGTTGGATCACTCACCGATCTATAGCTATGACCATGGCAGAGCACCAGACTCTGGAAAGACTTGTGGACCATCAAACTGAAGATGACACGTTCGACAGCACCTGGGACGACACGGACTTCCAGGAAGTCTTGCGAGGGGAGGAGAGGATCGAAATCAGTAACGCAGGCCAGAGAGGTATTTGGGGATTTCTGGAAACTGTGAGTTCTACGTACTAAATGGTGGCTTATCTGACTTACATTAATTCCTGCAGGACCAAACAACAATATGGTCAATCAACATGAGTTGATCATCGAACACGCTGTGATCACATACAGCATCGTATTGATGCCTTTAACAAACAAATGCCGGCAATGGTTGATGCATTTTTAGATTGGAGGAATACACGCGCCAAGAGTAAGATTAGGGGCTTCTTTGGCATGCAAAATGGCGCGGATCTGGACCCGGATTCTGGAAGCTGGCCTGTAACTGTCATTGACCTGTTTCGTGAGATACTCCAATCATATTCCATGTTTATCGCTGACATTATGGTAATAGACAGTGAGATAGTCTCGATTGGTATTAAGCCAACCGATGCGTTTCTTACATCTGTGCTCGTCCGTCAAGGTCTCATACCTTGTTCACCGATAACCCCTTCCGTCACCATTACTATTGACATGATTGAATTCTACCGTGTGGCCCACCTGCGCAATCCACACTTCTCCATTCAAGCATTTGTGAAAACACTTTGTGACCTGCATGGAGTAAGTAGTTTACACTTGGATATTTACAAGTACTAATGGCATGGTAAGACTGATCATCAACGGTATCTTGCACATCAGTTCTCGATCGCCTTTGACCTTTACATCCAGATTGGCGGGTGTGTTGATTCCCTTGTGACTGCGGCCCTTAGGTGTGATACACCTGACTGGCGCCTCAAACACGCATGTCCATCATGTACTTATGTGTTGCAGGATGAGCAGTTGTTGAGGTTGCGCCTGTTATATGCGATGGATGGCAATGACTCACTGAAATGGATTCTCCACCGTGCCATTGGAATGGACGACGACAATATAGGCCCCTCCTCTGAACTCCCAACCCCGCAACAAGTCTCAGGAGATCGGTATCTCACATGAGAGTATGTTGATCAATGGAGCAGAGAGGTGCCGAACAGTGCGGACAATGAAGAGGTAAAAATTTGTTCAACCCACGTAGCTCAATGCTCACAAGTCTCAGATGTCTGCAGAGTCAGAGGACAATCTATGTGCAGGCCGCTGGAAAAACATGGATGATGAGAAGACCAAGAAAGCATGGGGAATCTATGATGAGACTGGCATCTTCCTTGCTGTCTGCTGTCATGGTTTCTCCCTTCTACTCGCTGATATGGTCCAGAGTGGTGAACTGTGAGTAGTTCTTTTGTCGAGTGCAATCCAAACACTGACCCCTTTTGTCAGTGCTAAGTATCCCTTGGCCGTTGTCTCGAAGCTCATGGATGCTTTTGGAGAGGGTCTTGGTGGCGGGTATGATATCGGGTGTCAATTCAAGACAACCCTTGACAACAGTTCCCTTGGGCCGCGGGCACGTTCACTACATTACACATCTCTTGTAGGTGCATTCCATGGGCATGCTCACCAGTGGCTCTGTCAACTGGATCATCTAACAACCTATATCCCTGGACTTGGACTTGAGGATCTGGAGACATGTGAACGCACATTCTCAAAGTCGAACGGTCTGGCATCTTCTTTATGATACACAAGTGTTTTCCATTGTCAACAAGGAATCCTGACGTACTTCGAACACAACGACGATTACGAAGTGTATGTGAACCTATGTGTGTAGTGGGGCGCGTGATTATGTTTGCACCTGAGGCTGACTACATTCCAGCAAATTTTTTGTACAACAATTACAAACAGGTGCTAGAGATATTGTACGATGGCCACATCACACTTCCCAAGTTGATGCAAGACATCGGCGTCTCCGACAAGTCCATATTCGAGGACTGGCTGGAGGAGGAAAGAGAGTATTTACATGGCCTTCGATCTGAGCCTCATCAAGAGACACTCCAAATGGAGTACTGGCAAAAACTGGTGAACCTGGCTGCTAGCAAGTAAGTAAGTTGTGAGATCGATGGTTCATTAACTGACTACTTGTGCAAACAGGGACGAGCTGGATACCTCAAGTTCCAGATGGTCGATGTACACTCCGTCAAGCACAACTTTTGGCACTACTGACAAGGCCACTACACGGTGGCTTGAGACAACCAGACGCCATGCAATGGAGGTCTTCGAGAAGGATCTGAAAATTGTCCAGGAGCTCAAAAGCAAGCTCAAGATCACGCAACGCTGGGTCCCCGAAGATGCGGAGTGGCAAAATGCAGCTATTATGGTTGCTAACCGCAAGTATCAGTGTGCTTTGGACAACCTGGAAGGTCTTGTGGTGGCACGCATCTTTGAACTGATGAAAATGAATAGGTCTGGAACTGGTATGTGTATTGACACTTAGAGCAAGTGAACAGCAAGCTGACTCGTTATCAGGGTATAAGATGCGGAAGCACATCACAAAGGCCCTACAGACTCGGTCAGCAGCCATATGGACAGCACTTGAGTGCTACAACAGTGCTGCACGGACACTGTCCCCTCCTCGCCAAACACTCAAATGGGAAGAAGTTGTCAAGTACGCCTTCCTTGCCGACTTTGACCTTCTCCGTAACTCTCGTGAGGATGTGTCACAACAACAATGGGCGACGCCAACCACATGCCAGGCAACCAACCTGTATTTCAAGATGTGCCGTGCTAAGGAAGAAATCACGTGCCTCAACATTGAGATCTGTCAGCTCGTTACTTACATGCGTGACAAGGACCACTATTTACGCACCTGCCAACACCAACTCGAAGCCATACACCCTGCCCTTGCCCATCAAGTCCATGTTCAGCACCACATTCGTGCGAGATTTAATGCTCGACATCTTGAGCGCCTGGGAGACATCACTAACCTATCAGGATTTACAGGCTCAGTGATACCTGGAGAAAGCATACTCACAGGAGTTGGAGAGAGTACAAGTATGCCACAAGCCATTCTTCCTGCTCGACTGGCTCGCAATCAGGTAACGGAACAACAACATGCTGCTTCCTCACCCACCGAGGATGCTTGCATGGCTTCCCAAGACTCCTTGGACAATCTGGAAGAGGAGGAGGAGGAGGTCAATGTGGAGGAGGCATCGGAGATCTTTTACAATATCTTACATATCTCTACTGACCCGTGACACTCACATACAATGTATATGTATATGTGTCCTTGATATATCAGCTATGCTCTTCATAAATCAACAAGCCCGACTCAAAACACCCAAGAAATGAGCGAGATCAGTGTGCTCATCGTCAGGCACAGCGAGCATGACATACAGACACCGCCGCCACGTTACCGGCGGTGTCTATTAATATGTATATGGCACATTCCAAGCTGTCACACGCAGTACTGGGCAGATATTTACAAGTCCCTGCACGGAGATATTGATCAATTATTGATCAAAGCCTAGGATCACTGGAACACCCACGGCTTAGAGGTGTGGAGGGCCCAGTCTATCACCTCTAATTACAGGGCTTATGTGGGAGTCACAGGTGGTTCAGCCTCGGCAGCCTTATCTAACCACTCCAAGAAGTCGTCTTGAATCCAGAATCGAACATGAGGGTGTGTTTTGGAGTTAGGGCGTGTTTTTGGTGTCGGTAGTTGCCAGGAGAGGGATCAATGAGGCAGGTTCAAGTTTGAGTGGGTCCATGTGGGGAAGGGAGACAGCATTTGCGAGTTGTTGGAACATCGACCTTTCGTGCACAGTGTGAGTGAAGCAATTACAATAAACATGCCAGACTCACTTGATGGTATCACACTCTGTAGTCAGCTTGAGTATTTGCTGCTCGAGGGCCTTGCAATGTTCCTGCAATGCCAATATTTGCTGATTCTCAAGCATATATGCGCCCTGAAACAGTTTTCATTAGATAAGATGCCATAAGAATCAGCTTACCTGTGTGTATGGCATATTTATATTTGACTGTGTGAGTCGTTGCTGTGGGGCAGAATCCATAAAAGAATCCTCTGGTAATGGCGTTGAGCCAGATAGGGGGGAAGGTCCCGAAGAATACTCTCCTCCCCAACATGGATTCTGCAGCAGATTCCGACCACCTGGAAAGAAATGACTGGCACTACCACTAGAATATGGGCTGCTTTCAAACATGCTGTCAAGGTCAATATGTAGTAGTTAGAGAGAAAGGACTTGTGTGTGTAAAATGTCAGTGATATGAAATTAGAACTCCGCTGGTATTTTCTGAGGCGTACCGACATACTAAGTTCCAATCCCATGAACTTGGCGTGTACCTTAGTCTTTCATTATGAACTCTATTATTATTAACAAAACTGATACCATCAGCGTCTGTGGGGACACGGTCTTCCTCGAAATCGATAATGTCCTTCCAACATGGAGCCACTATTGCTTCAAACTCGCTGTTGACACTCCTGGAACCAAGGTAAGTCAAGTTACCTTTGGATATATGTTGTATGTAGCTTTGACATTCAACAGACAATTGTTTTCCATGTCCGCCAACCACAAGAACCAGACTCCAAGCCCATGGAGACTGAGTTGAAGCAAGAGGTCAAAGAAAATGACGCCATCAAGTTCAAGGAGGAGGATACCGTGGTAGCTGACGTGGAGGACATATCTGACGTGAAAGTCAAGGACAAGGACGAGGATGCGGAATCACTAGATGGAGTCTTGACCAGGTGCGTTCTTCACTATCTCATTCATATGAGTCCATATTTATTTGCTTACAAGTTTGAGGTCATACTACCACAGATGCCCAGTCTCCCCCTGCGTGCACTTGGCTCAGCGCACTGGAAATCCTGACCCAGCAACACGGGACATCCTACGTGCACAAAAGTGCCCTTGGCGTCACATTGTGAGACCGTTTGAAGCATCCAAGATTCCACACAGGGTTGCAGAGCTCGAGGCTGCGAGAGCGAAGTGAAGGAAGTGTGAAGAAGAAGAATTGTGACCATGTCAGGCTGTTTTTTGGGCATGTCTTGAGAGTCTGTACCATTTTTTTTTGATGCACATCTTTAGATCCATGAGTGTTTACCCCAAGTTAATTTTGCATGGACAATTGTATTATACCTGCTGTTGTATGACAAGCTTCATCAAATATTGACCATGTACTATTCAACATCTGCTTCAACCTCAAGATCATCATCTTCTTCCTCCAAAGGTATCATAAGTTTCGATATATCTAACCCTGGCTTTTCCAGCATAAAAAAACGATCCTCCATAGTACCATCTGGCAGTGTTGGTGTATGTGGTACCAATGCTATGACACTCAAGATACTTTTGACATTGACAACCGCAATCTCGTCAAGTTGCATGCAGGAAACAACTGTCTGAAAGGAGCACTTGAGAAGTGCATGATCAGGAGGGGAATATAATTGAACTACGGTGACATCAATAAAATGCCAGTCATTCTGATCTTCATCTTCTACAGCGAGTCGTGTGAAGTAAAATACTTCCGCAAATCGAATTTGGCCACTGAGTTTAAGCTACATTTGTAATGAGCATGAATCGACAAAAAAATTGCGGTAGTGTATACCTTAACATTCCGAGACATACAAGTTTGCTCAATAGGTCTCAGAGTTTCCCTCCATGCCGAACGAGCTATTTGACCATTGGGTAGACATAAACGCGCCCATCGCTTGATATGAGGCAGGGGGCAATCTCCAAGGAATGTAGTGATAGCATGTGCATGCGCTCCAGCAGCATTCTGTGATTTTTTATCGCGTTTCCATAACAATGCAAACCCTTCTCCAAGGTCAATGGCACCTTCAGGAAGGCCTACTGGCGGCTCATCGAGTTCGGGTATCATGGAGAGGAGAGAATTCACTTTACACCAATGTACTCCCTCTCGCGAGATATTCGCATAAGGCCTAGAAGGCTGGCAAAGTTCCTGGCCGAGATTCCCTATTGTCCTCTCCATTGGGCATTGGGCATAACAAATGGGTGGACCCTTTTGTATTGTCTCTGATATGATATGATTGATCTGGTGAACACACGGTCATATGAAATGGATTCGATCTTCCCGACGTTGATAGTAATACGTCTCGAAGTCTCATTCCCAGGTGCAGAAGAGCGCTGTCTTCTTACTTGAGGGTCTTATATATAGCTTGCATAAAATGCAGTGACAACACAACTACACTTTTGATAAGACAATAGTTGCCAGCTCCTCAAGTTCATGGTCAACGGATTTTCTACTTCTCGGTTGATAATGTGGTGTTCGTGGGTGGTCAAAGAGTAATTAGATTACCTATTTGCTTAAAAGAAACTATACTGACTGGGTTTGTGAATTCTTAGTGAAGAAGTATCTGTTAGGTATGTCTCAACCTAGTAGGTCGTGTCTCAACCTATGAAAGTCTGTTCCAACTTTGTCATATTCTCCTGACTCGTGTCTCTCTTCTGATAAGAGAGAGGGTCTTAATACAAGTAAAGCTTAGTTCTGATAACAGTAAACAGTTGTTATATAGTCAACCTCCTGTAAGGTAGTATATAACTCGAAAATAGATGTAGCTTAGTCTTACTTCAAGGCACTTCGTAGGCCTGCACTTTATCTATGTCTCACCAGGTCTCACTCTCATTTAGTGTGATAGGTGTAAAGTGGGAAGTTATATTTCATGGGTGTAAAATGGGCTCCTTTTATACCTTTTGGGAGGCCAGATTACTAAGCATGGTTCATCACATGGATTGGTAAGAATATTCTTACAAAGCAGTCCATTTGGTGTGGTGAGTCAGCTTGTTTTACTAAGTAGTTTACAAGTACAGTGTAGTTTTACAAAGCATGATGAATCAAAGGCATCAGTCATCAAATGGATTGGTAAGAATGTAATTTCAAACCAGGCCTCTTGGTGAGCTGAGTCATCCTTGTTACTAAGTAGATTATAAATACAGTTGCAAGTCTTACGAAGCATGACGAATCATTGACAAAACATGATGAGTCAAGCTGAATCCTTACAAATCAGGTTATTTCCCAGTCACATGACATGCTTACAAACATGTTCTGACAGCTAGTGAGAAAGTCTGATGCTGAATAAGTCCTAGAAAATAGAAACAGAGAGAATGTCCTAGAAAAGAATAGAAACATAGAGAATGTCACAAAAAGTAGAGATACATCGAAAATTGAGGCTGAGACAAAAGAGAAAAGAGTTCAAGATAATGAATCAAGGAGAAATGGTAGAGTCTCTTGGTAATAGGGTACAGTATAGTTTATTATACCTTCCTTATCACTCCTTATATACACATGTCATGGTATGAGTTGCATACCATGCATGACACCACGTGAGCCATTTGTAAGTCCTCAGAGGTAATTCGGTGTTGACACATAAGCCGGAAGGCATGAACGAGTTGACAGTAGTTGACCCAGTACTTATCGGGAAGTGTACCGTAGAGTAGCGCAGGTGCAAGGCCGAATGTATATAATTGAAACTCCCAAGTTTTATAACTTGTATTGAGTTTCTCCATGATGTTTCGAGGCTTACAGTCAAAAGACCCTGGGAGATACGGTCCAGCCATCTCAACAGCCTTGCCATGAGCAGCCCATGTCTCGTCATCTTGAAGTATGGCCCAGTCCCACATCTCCAGGTCATCAGTGACCCCACAATCCAAAGTTCCACACCATAGAGCGAGAAGAAGATCACTAATGTTGCCCGCAAGGTGCATAACATCTGTCATCATGCAAAATGGGACTCCCAGACAATGTGAGGGACTGAGTCCAAGAATCAGAGGGGGTTTAGTGAGACCAGTTTCGGTTTTCTTCAGATCCAATTGTCGCTGATTCGGGGCAGCCACAAGCCGACATAGATTTTCTGCGTAGTCGTCAGAGCCACCCAATGGAATTTGGGTGACATTGATACTTGTGTGATCACTACCGTGAGTGCATCGGTCCAGTGGCTTGAGAAGCACTGGATAATATTGAGTACTGCAAGTCTTTCGTCTCCCAAGCACCCCACAATACATCCTACAACCATTTCTCCCGCTATGACCCACCATTCCATCCCAGTATACTAGTCCTGGGCCATCGGTGGTGGTGAACAAAAGATGAATATTGGAAATGAATGTGATGTCGCGGGAGGCATCCCATATTGTAAGACCCTCATTTTGAATGGCAGCAAGATGGTGCATACCGACAAAGAGAAATGAATTGATGTTCTTGGGTTTATTTGATCCCGGGATGAATCCACCCGGTCATACGTGAATTTTGTGGTAATGTTTGTCGGGAGATAGATTTATGATTATCCAAATGTATACCCAACAATCGGATTGTTTACTTTCATACAATTGTGCTCCGTCAAGAGACACCATAAGGACAACGTCATTAGGTTTGATATGTCCATCAAGCACTGTGCCAAGATAGTCTTGTCCCATTGCGATATCGTCGATGACAGGTATCATTTGGGTTTCCCTCAATTGCGCGAGAATTTTCTGTGTCTGTTCATGAAGGTACCTCATATCACGTGCACTGTCAGGGTGACGATACATTGCCTGCAGTTGGGGGCCTAACGGAATGGTTACGAATTTTTGGGCCGCAACCCTAGTGCGACCATTGCTCGCTTGTAATCTGGCCTGGTTCCAACGAGAGGTACCACACATAGGGCATTGGTCGAGAGTAGAATAGGGCCCCGTAAACGCGATGCATGATTCAGAACACATGTCGTGCTCAATAGGCTCGACACCAGTATATGTGGATATGAGCTTCTCCACATTGTAGAAGCTCTGTACATCAGCAACTGCTGCTGCACCGGCAAAGTTCCGCATGGTTGACCTGCAAATGTGGTTATAGGCATCTTGGGATGCATGTTCTAGAGCCAAGTACATAGATATGCTGTGACGTATCCCCAGATTATTGATTTCCAAAGGAACATGCGGTGGATTCCAGAGCCTTTCTAGTGCCTCGTCATTCATCCTCGCTACTGGATCCTCTGAGGAGGCATTTTTGAGCGCAAGGATAAATGTGAACGTGTCCTTGATCTTCGGCAGTATGGCAATCTCAGCAAGAGCTTCAATATTAATATTTGGTGGCTGCCTGTGCTCAAATTCAATCTCATACTCTGGTTGTTGCGGTGGTGCATGTGGATCTGGGGTAGGAGGACATGGTTCTGGAGTGGGGAGATGTGGAGGCATTGGGTCGTCGTCGGTAGGAGGACATGGTTCTGGAGTGGGGAGACGTGGAAGCATTGGGTCATTGTCGGTAGGAGGACGTGGTTCTGGAGTGGGGAGATATGGTTCTGGAGTAGGAGGACGTGGTTCTGGGGTAGGAGGACGTGGTTCTGGAGTGGGGAGACGTGGAGGCATTGGGTCATCGTCGGCAATAGGGAAATCGTCAGCAGCAGCTGAAAAATTGTCCCCATGGGCAGGGTTATCAGGCAAGTCAATGTTGTTGTCAAGCTATTATTATATTGGTCAAATGTCAACTAAAAACAAAAGTTGAAATCATATACATACATGCATATCAATATCAGACTCAAATCCGAAAGGTTGCTCGGGGTCTGGTGGCTCTGACTTTGATGCGCGCGCGCGTTTGCGACGTCCAACACTCCGAGTGGACATTTTGTCTTCTCGTGCTCGTTTGGCGAGGCCACGTAGTACAGCTGCATGACAAACACTTGGAGGTTCCGATGCACGAGCTATAGCGCTGCCTGAAGCTACAGATACATCCAAATAGTGATTATTTAGCAAGAAATATAATCAGCAAGCACTTACTGTCGTGCAGGATTCTCCCAGCCCGAATCTGTTCCTTTTCTTCTGCAGTCTCTGCCTGCTGCAAGTGTCGGTACTGTTGGAATCCGAAACGTCCGAGCCAGTGACGACGGCCGAAGAATAAGATACGAGCGTAACCGAAAAGGTTCGAGGGAGCGACACTTTGACGTCGGCTCCTACTCGTCCATATTGCTGCATAGCATCTGCCTCGTTACGTATTATTTTCATCTCTACACAGGACGTACTATAAAGACTTGAGGGCATTCAAACGAACATCTCAGCTCCTTCAGAGACTGAGATGTAAGCCCCGTTATTTTCTCTTACTTTACAATTACTAACAGACCGTAGATACATTGTTTTCTACTAGGTACTTACCTTCGTATAACGAGCTCCTTCAGAGACTGAGATTATACATTGTTGTCTACTAGCTCATCTCTGCCGCGTCCGCTCGCCTCTGACAATCACAGGTACCATGTTGCAATAGATATAATGTGAGGTTCCCGAAGTGTTATTGCACACACATGTGCATTGGCGGGTATCGTCAAGCGGCTTGCTGGGAGCTCGAGCTTGGTAACATCCGTTTGCAATACGTAGTGTAGTCGTCGTTTGTAAAGTGTAGTGTAGTTCGTCGTTTGCAAAGTGTAGTTTGTCGTTTGCGAAGCGTAGTTCGTCGTTTACAATATGTGATGCGAAGTAAAGTCGAAATAGATAAGAAACTAACACACCCCGACATCGTACAAATAAGGTAAGTCATATCACACCATCTACGAGCCTCTCCGGTAAGGTCCAGTCTTCACTGGGGCTCAATCTCCTTCCTGTTGAGTTCCTTGTTGTTGTGCGTAGATCCGTTTAGCTTTGTGGGGGAGGAGGGTAAAATATATACCCCTCCGCAGATTGTTTTGCGTTCACATGCATTCACGATTCAGCGTGATTACTGCCTTTTTTAAGCCGCAGTAACACTGATCGTTTCCATCTCCTTTGCGGTAATTCGACTTTGCTCCTTCCGTCGTTTGCATATTTATCGCCATAAAGCTTATCTTCTGTCTTTTGGACTTACTTTCCTCTTTCAAAATAACATATTCTACTCAGTTTTGACCAGGTCTGGCCTCCGGCGGAACTTTTGTTTCTGCCCCCGAGAGCTAAAGTGTAATCAGCATCAGATGTTTAAGAAGACGGACGTGAGCAAAATCTGTCGATTGCATCGTATTCACATACTAATCGTCTAACGAGCGCTGGAACTTCAATTCATCGTCACAATCTGTGAATACACTGCAAGTTGCTATCGGAGCCTCGGCACCCATGGCGAAAAAATTACACGTTCGAACTGTCACGGT